>CABEEJ010002385.1:23246-113185 GCA_901482245.1 Timema douglasi
TTTATTTTTATTTATTTTTGTCTTATACACAAGGCTTAAGTTTAATAACACACAGAGGGGAAAGGGGGGGGGGGGGGGTATAGAGGAGCATGTTTATAGACTGAGAAGTCTCCAAGGAAATATTTTAAATTTATTTATGTATACCGTGTAGTAATTTTGGATACTAATAAGGGCAGGGCAGCCTATCCATATTACATATCTTTAGGTGTGGTAGAAAAAAAATTTCTAAAGTTCTAGTTCTATATAGCTATCCATTTCTTATGGAATAATTATTTAGTAAAATAACATCAATAACACTTGTTACTATTATTATAAAATTATAAGGCACATTTTTTGGGCTGCCATATGTTTTATACAGTGTGTGTGCAGCCTTAATATTCCTATTTTGATATATTTTAAGTCTAGGCACCTTTAATCAAAATTACCAACTGGTAACTAATTTGCATATCTACTTTAGTTTTATATTTGACATTCAGGCCCATTGGCTAAATTATTATAATTGGAATTGAAAAATAAGGAGATATAAAACAAAGTGAAAATTTAGGTGAAAAGTCCATCTAGGGAAAGGGGCAAAAAGTGACACATTATTCCTTGGCTTCTATACTAAGACACACCAGTGGTATGGCGAGTCCACTTTTTCAATTTAAAGCAAACTCGAATTGAATGTATGAAATATTCTAGAAGCTAGTTTGAAGTTTAAATATTTTTGTTGGTTGATTTATGCTTGAAATATGGGTATTTTATTGTGGCTATTTATTTAGCTCTATGCACTAAAAATTAAAATTATTTTATTGCACAATCTTTAAGTAAAATTTAATTATAATCTAATAAATCAGGTTATCACAACATGCAATTCAATTACTTCTGGTATTTCATATGACTATTAATTTGCTATGTATATAACAGCTAATAATGTCAATAACTGAACATAAATGGATTATTTAGGCTGTTATAATATTGCTGTTATAATTGTCGAAGCCAAATTTTTTATTGAACCAAGTAGAAGCTTATATTTGTTTTGAAGCCTCGCACACCCCAAGGATACACACATTAAACAAAGTTTTTTAATACCTCGGTGCTTCCTTTTATATATATAACAAAATAAAGGGAAACAGAAGAAACACTTGTGTACTCTATTGTGAATTTGAATAAACTTACAAATCCTGAGTCTTATATATTCTGGTTCTTATTCCACTTTTTCTAATAAATATCTTGGCTGTTAAGGTTCCAGTTCTGGTTGGAGAATAATAAAAGGCTGTTCTTTTCAGTTCTTAATTAAGTTCTGGTTTCTTAAAATTCCTATTCAATAATCAAGATATTTTTTTCTTACTTCATTCAAGATAGACTTGAGTCTTGCACATCCCTATTTTAAAATATAGTTATAATGGTGTTGACTTTGAATATTGATTTCCTTTTAACCAAAAGTATTGAAAATGTTTTTAACTTATCACTTTCAAAACTCACTTTAACATCATTACGAAATATAAGTTATCTTTTAAGTAGCAAGTAAATGTTTGTCATAAACACTTAAAGTTCTTTAAACCAATGTAAAACAAAATTATTGAAATATTTATAACCTAAAAATTAGTCATGTTTACTAGCCATAATTGGTATCAGATTCCAACAATAATATATTTTGTTGAAAGACATCTTTAATAAAAATAATTTCTTTGGCTGCCATTATTCCTTCCAACATAATGTGGTTTAAGAATTAATAGAGAGTTAATTTAACATTGTGTCTAAGTAAAATACTAGAAATGAAATTAATTGCATCCACCCCTAAATATCTTGTTTTATAAAAACATTCATATTTGCTATGTTTGTGTCAGTTTAATCTATTGATCTTTTTTAGTTAATTTTAATTTTAAGTATACTCATATTGTATTTACATTTATATTTATGTCTAGCCTAGGTAGTTGCGAATAAATTTTTTATGTTTAAAAATTCCTGATCAAAACTTATTTTAGGTAATGCTTTGCATCTAGCAGATACTTATTAACTTCCTTAAACATTTGTTGGAAAACTTCTTATATTTTTACCTTATACAATTGTATTCGAACAAATATTGACTGCACACACAATGTAACTTCATAATGAAATGAATATAACATCTTACACAGATTCCATTGATCATAGAGGTAATGGTCACCTTTCTTTGAGAGGTAACCCCCACCAACCGTTACTTGGTCCAATTGCATCTGTGTAACAGTGTGAAGGGTATTTCTACTTTAATTTTGCGAATAAAATTGTTTGCTTCTATGTATTATACAATTAATGTGTATGAACAATAAAATATAACAAGGCAGTAATTTTGTGCATATATATTACTTTTTATCATGATAGGCACATCTTGGAAGCAAATACTTTTTATTAGCAAATTACATGTGGATTGCATTATTTACTTTCAGAACATCTTGGTGTGCATTTGATCACAAAATAATACAGTAATAAGGGAGTATTAATAGCAATTGGCATATTTTCTTTATTGTACTAAGTATATGATAAGATGAAGATTATTACATTTAGTCTAGAAATTATTTTTACATTCCCTGTTGTAGATAAGATTTTAATTTTTAAATTAAATGGCAGAGTCTCACCTGTACATTTAAAAATGATATTTAACTATATTATAGTTTAATAATAATAATAATATATAATCAATGTTAAGTATAAAACATATAAGACTTTTTTTTATCTTTTAAAGTTTAAGCGTTTATTTCCTTTATCTCCCAATTCCTCGTTTAATGAGACAATCTTTATGCCATCAAATGTATTTAATGAGACAAAATATATATGCCACCAAATGTATTTAGTCTAGTAACAATATTCATATGTACATTTTTTATTGTATCCCTCTTATATTAGCTTCTTCATTGCAACAAGCATTCATCTTAAGTTTTATTAGATGTTTCATGGTTGGACTAAGGAAGATAATGCTTCCTTTTGAGTATTGTTTACCAATATATGAAAATCTACTGAATTGGCAAAGAAAAAGTTTTGATAGTCGTGGCTTTGGGAGTGAAAAAAATCTTAATTTTGAATTTTGCTGAAATTTTGGATGAGGCAAGTTTGATGAAATGTTTTCCTAAAAAAAATATCAAATCAATTTTAAGAAATTTTGGCTTAAATCCCATTTGGATAGTTATAATGTTACTTTTTACAACTCAAACTTTTAATCAATTACTCTTATGGTAATATAATTAGTCATATTGGTATAAAAACAATTTCTTAAGTGATTTGGTTAGTAATTAAAAAAAATCAATACATTATATTGATTTGGATTTATTTGTTTTAACACTCCACTTTTCTTTTATCACTAACCAAACTATATGTGAATCACCTTTTGTGAACACCATTTAGGCTTGTATGAAAGTAAATTAAATTCAAAATTTTGGTGCTTTTAACGTTTTAAACATTTCTACCATTGAGTTTCTGGCGTTTAACATTGACATAAATTACAACATTTGAAAATCTACTGGTATTGTCCTAGTATTAACTGGATTTTATTAACTGTCGCAAGTTTTAATTTGTTGAGATTTCAATATTTTTCTTTATAAATGCAGTAGATTTCTATTTATTCCTAGTGTTTACAATAAACTGTGTGGTAGGTGTTTATGAACTTTTATTTTTTTCTCCATGTTTCAGTGTTTTTTTAATGCTTTCGGGTGGTTCACTGCTGCCAGTCCTTTTTATTTGTTTTTTTATTATTTAAAAAATGCTTTAGAAGACTTTAGCTAGTGATTAACCTTGTTGTGATCTCCTGAATCCTCTAATACCTCTCTTACAAATTTAACTTCTTCGCCAGTACACCGCTGTCTCATTTTACAGCTAAGCATGGACTGGTATAAGACTAAGTACTTATTTTAATATTAAGAAGTACTCTAATTTAATTCAGTTTCATTTATAAGTTAATTTTATGTCTATTGACGTTAAGTAAAATTCTAACTTTAGTGATAGCCTAGTTTAGGTTAGCTATGGCTAAGCCTAATTGTAAGTTTACTGATAAATTAGGCTAGTAATATGGGAGTCTTACTGTTAAAACTAAACTCTTTTTAGGTTATTTGTGAATATATTTAAAACAAGTTTACCTACAAGCTTTTAAGTTGGTTCCTGATTAAGGACTTAAAAGCTTGTAGTCATAGATTAGACTGGCGCAAGCTGGTGTCCTCCCCTCCTTTTTATATAGCGAACGTCTGGGACGAATGGAATGAACGGGAAGCGGGCAGCAGTGTCTTAACCCAGGGCAAGCAAAAGGCAGGTGTTGATTGCAAAAAGGTTCATTTGTTTGATTTGGTTGCTGTCCTGTGACACACTAGGGTTTGGATTTTTGTCGTTCGAGCTTGATGAAGCAGTGGATCGATGTGTTGCGGAGCATTTCGTCAACCTGAATGGCAAACAGGTATAACATAGCTTATTCTCTTTCTCTTTCACACTGTTAGGCTAATGTGGTAATCTATGTGAAGAGACCTTTGATGTGCATAAATCAAAGGGAAGAAACCTTTGATATGCATATTTACTTTAGCTATCTGAAAATATCTTTGATGCACCAATTTCTTTTACTTTAAGTATCTGAAAACATTTCCGATACACACATTGGTTTTACTGAAGCTAACCCCATTGTAACAGTTCAAAATAAAACTAAAAAAGTTGTCATATCTTTTAGTTGAAAAATTAATGAAACTTAAAAAGTTTAAAAAAACTATTTAGTGTAGTTTTCAGTTAAATAATTAATATCAACTTAATACTTATAAACTTTCTTAATCAAAAATAGGTAATTATTTATATTTTAATTTCCCCTTTTCAGTATGAAGTGGAGCATAGTGAATAAAGTTTTGTATCATAAAGATATATATTTTCTCTAAATGAACAGCATTGTGTTTAAGTGTTTTACAGTGCGTCAAGCGACCTGTAAAATAGAGAATTGTCAGGATATTTACCTTGTTGCGAAAAAGTCGGAGAATTTTCTCACATTTCTGGAATTTTTGCATATTCACTAAAAAGAACCCAACTTTTACTTAAATCTAAACAAAATAAGATTTTTCTTCTAGTTAATAATGCAGATATTTTAGCGACTCAATATGATCTCACTGAAATACAAATTTATCGCACCACCATTGTTTAAGGCCTTTTGACCACGTCAAGTAAAACATAAATTACCAACCAATAGCTTGCGTGTTACTGCTAATGTATTTCATTGGCGGGCCGGAATACTGTTTGCTAACTGGTTTGACTCATCTTTAATCAGTCACTAGAAATGCATTGTGCTAGTCAATGGGCTCACTTACAAACTCATTCACAACGAATAATTATAGAACATTTATATTATTATTCAAGGTAACTTTCTTTCAACATCCTTTACAATGCTATAAATTGTGCATAAAATTATTGCAGTTTCTTTGTTGCTCACTCAAATGAATAGTCTGAAGTTAGATTCTTTTCAATGTATGGACTAATCTAAATTATTCTTTGGCTACATCTCTTATCTGTAATAATAATAAATTTTTATATCCATTAATGTTTCCAGACTGTGACCTCGGTCATTGTTTTATTCAAGCCATATATTTTAAACAACAATCTGGCTATGCCAGTTGTAGCTTCATATGCCTTAAAATTTAACTTAAGAATACGACAGGTACAACATCGAGCCCCCGGCTGTTAATTCATCACTGAAAGGCTAAGCCTACATTTCACCCAATGATAATTTTTTTTGACCCTGCCAGGAATCGAACCCTGGGCCCATCTTAGCATATACATGCTACCTACCAGCTGAGCTAACGTGTCGGACTAAACTAATAGTTATAATAAAAATAATTCTAATAATCCTAATAGAGAACCAAATCATCCTCAGCATTGTATTAACAAATATTAAATATTCTGGAAAACTGAACAAGGATGTAGACTTAGTTATTTTAATCACATTTAACAAGCTAATTAAATAAGTATGTTCACACTTTGACTACCATAAACTTTGCTCATTAATTTTTTTGTAAAATAACTTATTCCAAAGTCCAAAGAGTCAAATCTTAGACCGCAAAACAAATATACAAAATAAAAACATTGAGAACTCCAAATTACGTTTAGGCCATATTTTATTTAAAATAACAATCTTTGATATGAGCTGGAATGGCTATTTTTATTATATACCGGTAATGGATTAAAAATTCAATGTGCAGTAAGTTTTTTTTATACTCTGAATATAACTTTTAACACTTATTCTTAAGCATTACAGGTTGTAATAATAAGAAAAACCGTGAAAGAATGTAGGCCACAAGTGCGGATTATTACATATTTGACTGCCTCAGTTAAATAAGGGCTAATGTCATAAAAATGTGTACACGGACAAGCATTTGGTTTCTTTCTATGAAAACAATATCACTAGAGTGAGACTCATATAGTCCTACACTACTATTAAGTGGGAACCCAACTATCTTTATTCACACAGCAGTTAAGACTTTGTCAGTCTTTAAGTTACTTAATATATTAAGATTTTTATATTTAATTACGAAAATTTTCGTAATTCGACATGGGCCCTTATCCTAATGCACATGGTATTAATGTTTTCTTGACTCAAGGTCACAGAAATTAGCTTCACCCTCAACTGCCACTTGGATTCAGATACCTCAGGTTAGCCAACATTTGCAAAACGATACTAGCTTGTAAATGGGTAACGATCATACTAATGGCACCTATTATCAACTAAGAAAACCATTTATAGAAAGAGAAGTTGTATTTTAAACTACGTATTTTTAATATTGTGTCGACTTGGGAGTCGTTAGAGCTCATTATCGTCGGGATTATTGAAACTAACCCAAATTTTAAAAAAACGCTCAAAGAGGAGAATAAATTATTCATTAAATGATGTGTCATAAACACACTCTGGCTAAATTTTACAAAGAAAATAAAGAAATCGTTTAATAATTATTGTTTTCCATTTAAAATGGAAACATTTTAACGTAAATATTTCAATAACTATTTTTTGCATGGCTTGAAAATTCCATATGAATTATGAAAGATTCCCAGATACGTTACTAAAGTAAATAAAAAGCAACAATGTTGGATTATTGAACGTTTTTTAACTCCACACTTGTAGATAAACAGATGGAGATGTTACTTTAAATCAGTGCACAATAGTGTGTCAACTGAGCATGAAGCTTAGCAACAAACTGGGTCACCTGGTGATGTCACAGCAGTGCTGCGTGCTTGGGAAAAACCGACTGCAGGCCGGTATAGGGATTGAGCTGACATTTACACTATCCACCTTTATAGTTACCATCATACCCAAAGTTTGGGAATTCAGCCCTTTGACTAATTTGAGTTTGAAACCCCTCTACTAGACTCTTGTTCTAAGTCTGGGGTCTCTTGTTCCTAGACTGGGTCGAGTGACTCGAGACTCTTGGTCCTAGACTTGGTCGAGTGACTCGAGACTCTTGGTCCTAGACTTGGTCGAGTGACTCGAGAGTCTTGGTCCTAGACTTGGTCAAGTGACTCGAGAGTCTTGGTCCTAGACTTGGTCGAGTGACTCGAGAGTCTTGGTCCTAGACTTGGTCGAGTGACTCGAGAGTCTTGGTCCTAGACTTGGTCGAGTGAATCGAGACTCCTGTTCCTAGACGTCATTTTGTGTGGAACTACAACAACAAATGTTACAAATAAAAGTTTTACTATTTGATTAGAAAAATACTTATATTTTCTAGGCTATGCATTTATACCTCAACATTTTGCAAACAATTGAAAAATATTTTCTCTTGGTAAAAATGTTGATTGCTAATAGATTTTTCTCTCTTAGAAATATGTTTGCTTAGATCCAACATTAACTTTTATTTTTTTACAGACTCGATCAAGAATGATTTAAGTATATTTTAGTTAAATGACTACCTAATTATATCCCTTTGTCAAATTTCATTGTTGCTTAAAGGTCCTTCACAAGTTATGCTACGTCAAACCTAAATTTGTTCTGGATTAAACAGTTGGGATTGAAGTTTTAAGATTTTGTTAAAATAAGGAATTTTAATACTATTTTAATATAAAAAATAACTTAAGTACATTTATTGACTCTTAAGACCTTGTTTTTGGGTGTTAATACTAAATCATTGAGATTGTTGAAACTTAAATTGTTAACATTCATGATTAAATATTATCATCTAGCTAGATTAGATATTGAAGAGAAATAACACCGAGGTACAGGTATCAAACCTAGCTCTTGGCATATATCACCATTTATTTACCATTGAATTATCTAGAAATCATCATGTGTCAAGGTTCATTCTTTACTTATAACTTAAGGAAGTTCTTGATGGACACGGTAATTCAGCAGCTACTGGAGATTTTATTAAAAAACTGTCATTGTCAAATTGGGGGTTGGCGTTTATTCTACCACTAATTACAAATTTAATGGTAAAAGGTTGATAATATCATGGTGGCTACAGACAAGGAAAACCTGAAAAAGTCGGAATTTTTGGATGACCGGGAAAACAAGGAAATGTCAGGGAATTTAACTACAAATAAGGAAAAGTCAGGGAATTAAAAAATATGTCTAAAATATCCCATTAATTTCACACCTAAACACTAAAACATAAGTTAATACCTAAATAAAATAACATTTTAATTTTTAAAATTACTAATAAAATCGTTTATGTTTAGTAGATCAAACTTTTTTTAGTATGTGATCAATAATAAATAAAACAATTAATCATCCACCATTAAAACTGGAAAAAATAAGTCAGGGAAAATTGAAAAATGTTGCCTGGAAAACCTGGAAAAGTAAGGGAATTTTGTAAAATATGTTTTGTAGCCACCCTGAATATTCACAATAAGATTCTCTAGTTTTAGTGACAGAGCATTGGCACTCTAAGAACTCTGGGTTTGATTTCTGTGTCTGTATTATTTCTCAACTATTTAATTTATTCATAAGATGCACCTCATTGATTTAATTTAGTCAAAAGATGTACACCAGTGTACCAAAAGACACATTCTAAACATAATATTTTATAATTAAATTCCCATCAAAGTTTGTGACAAAGCTTGGTGAACTTAAATATCATAATATTCTACTTTTATAAAATCAACTTTATTTTATTACTCTTAAGAGTTAATAATGCTGATTGAAAGAAAACTGTTTAATCCACATTCATTTTTCTAATTATTTTAACAACATAGGCTTATTTTTAAACTGCACCAATAAAACTTAGGGTATGTGTGTAGTGTAATTTCTTAGCTTAAACATATTAGATTATAGGAACTGTAAATTAAGAGTGCCTAAGGCCAATTTAAATTGTCATCACTTATCCCTATTGGGGTGGTAAGTACTAGATCTATTTCCATGTTCTCTCTAAGCCATAAACATTTTTTTTTTACCACTTATGGGCTAACCTAAAATCAGTAACAGGTTAATTTTAAATAAATTTATCTGTATTAGCCTATCAGGAACGGAAAACAATTTAGAGAAAAATTCAGGGAACAAATCTCAACCTTCTTTATGTCTGCCTGTCAAATGGTGATTTAAAGACTCTACAAATATATGACAGATTACTTAAGTTAGGATAGAATTCTATTGCCTTTCATCTGTACTTGGAATAAATACCGTATTGGCCCGAATATAGGCTGCACCCTAAATTTTTGACAACTTTTAGAGAAAAAACTATATTCCCACTTAAAAATTGTCAGTGTACTAAATCATTTGAAAATAGAAATTGTTTAATGGTAGGTGCTTACACTTAAAATTAGGTTACTTAAATAAACTCACAATATTTACACTTAAAATAATGTCATTTAGAAAAAAAGTAAGTTATTCATACTCAAAATTAAATCGCTTAGAAAAAAAAGGTAAGTTGCTCACACTTTATTCCCTGGTTAAAACCTGCTCTTTTCTCATGATTTGTCATGTTGCACTTACGAATTTAATACACGCACTAAATTATTGTTCTGATAATAGAATAAATGTTGACCATTTAATACACATACTCAGTTATTGTTCTCACATTAAAATAAATATTGACCAACATACTGAAACAAAATTTCACTAGAAATATTTAAGCTTACTTTACCAAAAGTGTATATTGCCGATAGAATATGCTGAAATTTTTTTTTATTTTGCAGCCATTATGGCTCAAATATTGTAAACACAAATAAGAAAGTAAGTCTTCATATACTTTTAAATATCTTTGCCAACTGTCATGGTTCATCTATTTTTAAATAATTTGGCCAACTATCAAGGTTCATTTATTTTTGAATAGTGGTGGCGAGATATATCGATTTAACAACATGCATATCCTATAGGTACAACATTGAATGTGTATTATCTATGAGTGCAATTATAGGCTGCATTAGAGTTTTATGAGGGCTGTTTCTTGGGGGAAAAAATGTGGCTTATTTTCGGGCCAACACTGTAATATACCTCATTTGTTAAATGTTTCGAAGTACCAAGCTTAACCATTTCCTGAAAATCCAAAAACATGATATTTTGTATTGCATGCTTTTGTTTTAAAGTAATTGTGACCTCATAGTATAGTTTTCATCTTTAACATAAGCAAGTTTAATGTTACAAAGGTATTGTAATCACACTAAATTAAAATGATCTAAGCTTAGCAGAAACTCGATATTATTAATATAAGGTATATTATCAACAATATTGCCCAAATATGTTTTAACTACACAATGGTTTTCTAGGTTTTAATTATATTAAGCATAGAATAATTCAAGTTTTAAATTATTTTATAAAGTCAGGTTCCCCATTATTTGAACTATTAGGTAAATAAACTAAACTTATTTAAAATGACAGACATAAATATATTCCTATTATGCTTGTTAATTAGTGTCTGCTAGGGGTCTGTGAGCTTGGCTTTTTTCTTTCGAGTAAAGAATTTCAAAAAGCTCCCGAGTTGACTCAAGTTATAGGTTACTCATAATTTTAAAATGTCAAGAGTAAATATTTGTTTATTTTAAAAGTAAAATAGTATATTTATAATGTCACCAGCCACTAGTATATACTCTTTTTTTTAAAAAAAGATTAAATAATTGTTTTAGCACTACGCCTTATTACTTGTTAGTTATACATTTAATATTTGTTTATAAAATAAAAAAAATACAAACAATTAACAATTTGAACATGCAGATAAAATAAAAATAAAAAATATAATTCGAAAACTTTCAACACTCTTGTATTTAAGACATTATAGTTCAATAACAATTAAAAAAAATAATGTAAAATTTACGCTCTAATGAGCTAATATTTCCCTGAATTGTAATTTTAATTACCCATTAAGAAAATGCAAGAATCAGAAGCTGTTAGAAATTTAAAATATTTCATATTTGGTTTATTTGTCCTTTGTTATAATCACACATGATCACTTCTATTCCGGCTCCAATTCCATTCCTACATGTGCATTTGTGCATGTGCCTTAAATGAGCTCTCACTAGAAATTTATCTCTTTATGAAACTAATTTCAATTCTATTTTTAATGCTTATAAATGTTGTTCAATCAAAATGAAAACAAGATGGTAAGAAGAATAATACCCTTAGTAGACTATAAAATAGTAAAGGGTTTTTTGATTTAAAAGTGGTAAGATTGGTAAAATATTTATTGCTAATTTGATTAAGATTGATATTGGGCAGGCTAACCAACACAATTTTATAACTAAATGGTAACTAATGTTAGTTTTGTAGTTGAATGTATTGATAAAGGTTTTATATATATCATAAGTTCCAAAACAACATGTTTTATCAATGTTGAATTATTAATTTATTTGAAATAATTATAGAAAGGTACAATTTACAAAAAGTAAAAATAATGAGTATTAAAGTATTTAGATATTTTTCTCATGGCCCAATCATGCATTCATGCTTTTCATATAGCTAAAAAACAACTATGTACCTAATCCCTCCTCACCAACTTTCTCCCCACTTCCCTTTCCTTACATACTCCCTTCACTTTAACAACATCCATACACCAGATCATACATGCTCTTATTTTTAAAACTCTTAATGTGTCTCTTTTTCACACATTCTTTTACAACATAACTGTCCATATGAGTTTTTCCACCTATTTCTTAGATATTTCATTCCAACCACATTCACCTTGGTCTTATGTTTTTCCTAATAAACCATCACTTCAAATACATTTAACAGTGTTGGCGTTAACACACTTTTATATACTGCCATCATTGCTTTCAATACTCCATTCTTTGCAATAGCCCACATATATCCAACTTCTCTTGAGATGCATTAACCTATCTGTTGATTTTACCATCTCTCTTTCCATTTTTACAAGATATCTCGCCCAGATTTACAAAATCATTCACTTGTTCTAACACTTGTATAAAAAGCTGAAAATCATTTCCTGTTTCATCCTTATTAAAATCGATCTCCTTAGTTTTGGAGACATTTATATGAAGATCCATTCTGTCTTGTCACCACATCCAAACGATTTAGTGAATTCTTAAAGTCATTTGTACACCAACTGCATTCCACAAGCATCCTTCATACACTTATCCATGGAAACATCAAACATCCCTTAGACACGAAAATATCTAACATTCCTTATACACTTATCCATGAAAACATTAAACATTCCTTATACACTTATCCATGAAAACATTAGACATTCCTTACACACTTATCCATGAAAACATTAAACATTCATTATACACTTATCCATGAAAACATTAGACATTCCTTATACACTTATCCATGAAAACATTAGACATTCCTTATATACTTCATTCACGGGAGGAGTTTACCTCTGAAAGGTCTTTTTTCTTACCGATATCCTACTATATAATAGATTTCTGGTAGGGAAAAAAGTCCTTTTCCAGGTAAACTCCTACCGTGAACGAACAATACACTTATCCATGAAAACATTAAACATTCCTTATACACTTATCCATGAAAACATTAGACATTCCTTATACATTTATCCATGAAAACGTTAGACATTCCTTATACACTTATCCATGAAAACATTAAACATTCCTTATACACTTATCCACGAAAACATTAGACATTCCTTATACACTTATCCATGAAAACATTAAACATTCCTTATACACTTATCCATGAAAAAATTAGACATCCCTCGTACATTTATCCATGAAAACATTAGACATCCCTCGTACATGTATCCATGAAAACATTAGACATCCCTCGTACATTAATTCATAAAAATATTTAACAACTATAGAGATATAAAACAACCTCATCTAACACTTTTCATTGTCAAACCATTCGCTCAAAGCTCCAGCCACTCTAACGCACACTTTACTTCCATCATACACCAACATAAATGCATTTCCTAGCCATGTACCCACACCATACTCGCCAGAACTTTCTTAACATACTCCTACTCACCCTATCTAAACTTTTATCAGTTCAACGAATGGACAATAATCTTTCTTCCTTACTGCCATACATTTCTCAATCACTTATTGTAATGCAAATATCTGTTTCTTGCAACCTATACCTGCCATGAAACCACATTGCATTCTCAAAATCTTGTTTGCAGTTTTTTCATGGACCTTCTCAATTTAAACTACCGAAAACGTCTAGAATAAGTAATTAACTAATTGACTTTTAAATTTTACATTCATCTTTTTCTATTTGTTTACGTTCCACAGTTTCTTATGTTTGGTTTCAATCGTCAAAGCAATAATTTGTTTGTAAGCTCTTTTTTTTTCTTTTCTCTCATAGCTTCAACCGGTTTACTCCACCATGTATTTTTTTTTAAGTTTCCTACCACCACAGATTCACCAACATATTTTGCGCATTCAACTACATCTTTTTTCTGTTCCAAAACTTTTCTCTATTATTATCATTTATCTTAACATTCCATTCATGCTCTTGTAAAGTTAATTTTTTGCCCAGCAATCTTTCGTATTGTACTCTAACTCATTACTAAGCCTAGGATTTTGATGACCAAAAAATTTGTATAAAATGCCTTATGCATTCATGACCCAAAAAGTTTAAAAAAATGCTCGTTAAAACAAAAAAAAATATTTTTTCCCCTTGCTAAAACAAGTAAACCAAAACAAAACCTTGAAATGTAATTTAACGTTCCGTTTCTGTGCCAAAACTAAAAGTTTTTATTTTGTCAACAAAACAGTCCATAAATAATAAAACAATGAAAAGACATAAAAATTCAACTGAGACTTTCTGACAGCTTAATTTGACATGGCAGACTTAAGAGTTTATTTTGACAGTCCAGAATTGTAATGCACAACAAAAATCATTTGCAGATTTTCGAAAGAGAATGATTTTCTATTATTTGTTAGAAGTGCTTTAAATATAGAGAAGCTCCTTTCTACTTATACTGACACCACAGAACCATACTTGAAATAAACTCCGCTTTGTTCAAAATCTCCTGAAATTTCACCAAGGGAAAATTTTTTCCTTGATAGCACATCTGCAATTGAGCACAGCATTTCATATCCTTAATCTTTTTTTAAAACTTGCTCAATTTTATTTTGCACAGCCTTTCCCACTTTTCCAGTCACAATATTTAGATAATTCACAACTTTCAATATCAGATCTATTTGATCCACTAATAGCCCTGCGGACTTCTCCATGGAAGTAATGACATTAGGCAGAAATCCAAAATTCGACTTTAGGTCGGGAAACTTACATGCAATTTCAGGATCATAAAGAAGTATCTTTCACAACTTTGAAGTTCTCACAGTAATACTTGCATGCTTCAATCCAAGTCCCTACATGGTAACACTTGAGATGGTGCCTTCAGAAAAACTTCCTTCACACACTTAATCAGCTGGGCAACTTCGATAAATTGCCCTCGTATCTCTCCAGTAATTTTGTGACAAGCATGTGCTAGACATGTTAGGTGCATCATTTTTGAGTACAGCGCTTTCAGAGCATTATGAGTCTATATCATGTAAGGTGCAGCATCGGTCATGAAGAACAGGACATTGTTGTGTTGGATTCCATCAGGCCATATTAAGCTCAAGGACCTATCAATGAGTTTGCTTATTGTAGAAAAATTCACTCTTTCTAAATGTTCACAATGGATGAGAATGTTCACCATCATACCTAGCACTTAGTTAGCTACATATTGTCCTAAAGAGTCAGTTGTTTCATCCTCGTGCTATTTTTTCTTGTATCTTCATGGTGTTTTCATAGCAACGGCTGACACATAATTTTTTCTTAGTATAGGGGAGTCTGGCAAAGATTTCCCAGTATGCTCTTTTAAAAAGCTGCGCAATCTCGTATTGTAAACTTTGCTCAGGAATATTAGCAAAAATGAAGGCTTCCCACAGTTTTTCGTAAAATGCAGAATGTTTTAAAGACACGCTGGTTGGTCCAAAGAGCATTTGTTATGGTTTTTTCTCATCTCGGAATTGCTGGAAACTTAGTTTGTGTTTTTCTCTCTTGACATGGTGCTGCACAGTAAATTTCTTTTCTGAGGCAACTCTCATTTCACAAATTTTACAATATATTATCTGATCATCGGTATAGAATACTTTTTCATCATATTCAGCAATGAAAAAGTTTTAATTTATGTGAAGCACTTTCTTTCAATTTAGGCATGTTGAATGTTGAAAATTCACATAAACAACACGTGTAGCTTCTGAAAAATTTAGAGACAATGAGCCACCGTTATCTGCAAAACTTGCTCAGACTAGTTTAGATGAGTTCATTGACAACTCCTTTATGCTAGAGTGGAGGGGGAAGAAGAGCTATCCAGCTATCATTGGCTTGAAGGAAGAGATAAGGGAGGGGTAGGGTTGGAAGAAGTCAAACCGCCATCTTGGCACCACTGTTTCTATGTTTGCAGAGATGTTCTAATCATGGGTAAATGACTAAAAAATAACAAAAGATGACTGAAAATTACCGAAAACCTTTAAAAATGCCATATTTGCATAACACATGGAAAAATACAACAACAAAATCCTTAACAAAGCCACCTTAACTCAGCGAAGTATATTGTGAAACACATTTGGATATACTTGAACAATGTTCCATGTTTTCCAAAAAATAAAATAAAAAAATATGCAAAATTCTAGCCCTACTCATTACCATTCTCATTTAGCCTGTCATAACCACACCTCCTTAAAATATTCTGAGCTATCTCTTTTGAGTATCCATCCATCAATTCATATCTCCTAACTAGATAATTCTTTGACACGATTCACATGCATTCAATACTTCACCAAGCTTATTCCAAAACTTAACTTTCACATTATTGTCTTCACCTTCTACCAGTGCAGCGCGTAACCATCAACAAACATAATTCTAAAAATGAATATTTTCGTACCTACCCATAGAAGTCTCGTTGACACCAATTCTTACTTTTTCTCAAACAGCTTAGTTGGATATTTCAATAGAGGATAATTTACAATTTACAAAAAATAGTGAATTATCTTACCGGTCAAAAGACATTTTATAGCTCTACTACGCTATATATGTGATATTTAATGTTAGTTTTAACAATTCAAGTTAACACATGATTTACAAGTGAAACTGATATCATCTACATTAAATAGCCTATACTATCATCTACATTAAATAGCTTATACTACCCATTGCTTTTTAAAAATTAACTTTTATGTACATTACATCAAGAGAACACTTGACAATGACGAGCCTATACAATTTTTGATCTTGATCCCAAGCTTGAAATCAGAGTACTCACAACTTAATGTCTGACATTGATTTTCTACTAAACAATTTTTTGTCCGACTTTCTCTTCAAATAAGCTTTGTAGTATGAATTTTAATGATTATTTTTTTAAAGTTTGTGACATTACTTTGTTCCCATTTTTTGCACTTTTAGATTTTTGGAAACTTCTATTAAAGGGAGACTTTTAAAATCTGGTTTTAAAGTAATCAATATTCTATGTATATAATTTAATATTTATTTCATTTTTTAAACAATGAATTGTTATTTTAACCCATTAATTTTTTAACTTTAAAGTAATATCACTGTTTTATATATCTTTCTTTCCCAAGGTGGTGTTTCACACTTTTAGTTACCTTTTTTATCAACCACAATATTTAAAGTAATTTTTGTTTCATACATATTTTTCTGTGACTAGTAATTTGGCACACAATAATAATAAACGTGTTTGTTTTTCTGAACTATTATATGATTGTTGGTTTTCCTTTACTAACTTAAATAAATAAAAAATGGCACCAAACGTCTATATTAAATTGTACATTAAAAGGATAGAGCAAGGCATACACACCAGAAAACTGCAGGCCTCAACGTTTATGATTGAAACAACAAAACATACCACTATGTAATTTTCAAGGTACATTAGTTCCCTTCTTCAGCAGAAGAGGGTTAGGTTAATCACAGGCTCTTAAACTCATGCTGCCATAGTCCAGTTTGTGTTTTACTCTTATCTGCTGAAGGAGACTGATTTACCTTGAAAATGAAATAATTGCGCATTTTGTTTTGTTTTAATTCAAGCTTTGAGGCTTACAATTTTCTGGTGTACTGTCTCGAACATAAGCCTTTCCATTTACTTCTGTCCTCCACGCCGGCCACACCACTCTTCATACTCCTTCACACTCCCTTTATCCGCCTATTCATGGATTTTCCTCTTAGGGCCAGTTTCATAGTCAAATTTAGTACACTTCAAGTGCGGCGCTACACTAAGTACATGACGACACCTACCTAAACCAGAATGGAATGGGCCAGTTTCCTATGCGAGAACGGCCCATTCCATTCTGGTTTAGGTAGGTGTTGTCATCTTTTTAGTTTAGCGCCGCACTTGAGACGTACTAAATTTGACTATGAAACTGGCCCTAAATCTCCTGCCATACACCTTCATTTTGTGTGCTCTTGGAATCTTCCCGATTTTATTCAATTGTGCTTCATTTTCAACAAATCTATCATATTTATTTTTTTGACATAACATAGTCAAGATCCTTCACTCTATATAGTATAATTTTGTATTATAATATGTTGAATATAGAGGATAATTCATTAAAATAATTATTTAATAAGTATAAATTGATAAAAACAAGAAACTATTTAAAACTAATGAGTTAAAATGGAGGCCTATTCCTTTCTTCTGTTTTATATGGTATAAAAAGTTGCAAGTATGAAACAAATAAATTTTTGTATTTTGGCATACTGAACATAGAGGAAGGAAAACAAGATAAACACTTTAAAAAACAAAGTTAACATAATCCATATTTTATTAAAATGGTTGAGTTGGGGTTGTTGGATACGGGCAACAATACTGAAATAAAAAATCAATTTGTGTAACAAAGTGTGATTTTTTTTATAAACGATAAAGATGTGACCTTAGTGCATTTCATTATACCCATATTTCTTTTTTGATTAGGTGGGGTTCCGTCATACAATTTTCATTAATTAACTTACCTTTATTTATATAAACTTGTTTTATTTAAATGATACCCTAGCTCTACTTGTTGACACTTTAATCCCATTTCATTGTTATAATATTGAGGCTAAAACAGAAATAAGCTACATTATATTAAGTATTAATAAACTTTAATTTTTTTTTGTTTAATCTATATATTAAATGCCTTTTTATCGGCTATTTAGTATTTGTGTTGTATTTTCTTTGACCACACCTCTTAGGGTACAAGACAAAGGGTCATGTTGGCTCTTTTGCTAACATAAACTAATTTGTGTCACATTGGCTGCAGGTTGAGATCAAGAAGGCGGAACCCAGAGACTCCAATAAGATGGGTGATGGGCTCCCGAATTGGGGTCCACCACAAGGAGGGCCCCCCATGGGTATGGGAGGGGTAAGTAAAATGTTTGCTGCCTACTAAAACTATTGATATTACTAGAAATTGTCATCCTCGATGGCTTGTGTTTTATATTTAATTTTCAAACCAACCCATTTTGGTGATGCTCTAAACAAGATTCACAACCTTTTTTTTTCTTCGTCATAAATCCTTTCCGGACATGCAAGAATGTCACTCCCTACTCCCAGATTGTTTGACCCAAAAGTTGCATTCTCAATAATATCTATATGATATTAATTTTTTTTTATCATTCTATATTAAAACATAATTGGATTATATTTACTGCAGAGTTTTACAAATTTAATAGCAAATAAATGTCGATGGACTTAAAAACTTTAATAAGCATAGTTCTTTTAATTCTCATAACTAATTATTTAACAAACTCTAAAACTGAACTTAAGCATACGCCAATAAACAAGTAGTTCATTAGAATGCAAAATATGTAGTTCAGTTATTCAGATTGCGATTGTGGTCAATGAGAAACTTGTGATTGGTTTTTCTTCACCAACACTTGGATATGCAACTTACTGTTTTTGAGGGCTCAACAGAAGATTTTCTTGCCATGGATACAGCTTAGCACAGGGAACTTCTAGATGCATATGAACCTAGTGCCTTCTCTGGAGTCCCCTTGTTGGTAACTAGCTTTGAGGGCTGATTTCTTCCTTGTACTTTTAGGCTTATGCTTTCTCTCAGTTTCCTTAAAAGTTTGTCACTTTTATTTCACATTTCACTTTTTTTTCCTAGATGTCCTTAACATGTTCTTTCTTTCTTCAAATGCTCGTACCACTTTTCTGGATCTTCCCTCATCATGGCTCGCTATTTTGCTGTTTTAGGTACATACTTTGGTCCCATATTCTGCAACAAAACAAATGTGTCATTTCACTCAAGTCATAGTCCTAGTTTTTTTAAAGTAAATCTAACAGCCTAGATTGTATCAAAGTCATGATGTGTATAATCAAATTTATATTTTATTTTGTCATTGCAAAGGCCTAAAACCCAACTTGGTTAAGATTGTAACAAATTCATGATCTATATTTATATTTTGCAGTGTGTATAAGTTTTATAGTCCTAGAATGAGTTATAGGCTGATAGAGTAGAGTATGTATTGTGAAAATTATTACAATATTCATGTACACACCATGTAGAAATTGTTGGTTACCCACGACATAAATGTAACACGCGAGACATCAATATCTTTGGAACAATGTTTATAAATGAACATAAACATCAAAGAAAGATAGTAATTAGCCAAAATATCAACCTTATCCAAATTTCAGAAATAAAGGAAACCACCCCACATCCAATAAAAACTTTTATTTTATTTTTGTCACTGGTGTTACATTCAAAACATGATTTGATTGTGCTTGTAAAGTATTTATTTACTTACCAGAACTTTTTAAACTAAGAGGGTGATCTAGATAATTAAATAGTATTATTTTCAATATTCCTGGTTTTCATGGATTGGTTTAATTGTATTGAAATAGTAACTACCAGGGCCCAGATTTTGATGTCCTGTCATCTTTCTATTGGCTTTAACTAATATTTTCATAATCTCAGTTCATGAGCCAATTGTAAGTCATTATTGGTTCATTCTAAGGCAGTCATGCAGAACAAGTATTTTTTTAAATACTATCAATATTTTATAAATGAACAAGTAGAAGGGTTGGGTTGAATCGACTATTTTACAAATGCAAATCACCAATCTGAATCAATGATTTTGAATCTTGCAAAAAATTATCATCATAAGAGGAAATATGAACATATTTAAAATAGTAACTAAATATAATCATTCATTAAAACATTCATACTCTTAAGTTAAGCTTTAAATTAGTAGTCTAGGGCCTGGTTTAGTTCATCCTATAGTTATAATTGGTTCTGAACCACCACATATTAGAGCTTTAAAACAAATTTCACTTGATTTTTTTCTGAGAATTTGAGGCTCAAAGTTATAAAGTTTTCTCGAATCTTTGAATCTCCTGAAAGATTCGAGGGTCCCACCTCAAATAAATACTGAAACATATTTTTTTTCAACCCAGTTATATCATCTTATTCATCATGATTCGATCTATCTGCCTCTATGGGTAATCTGGCACATCCTCTTACATTCCTGTCGATTGCTCCAAACTTCTCCCTCAGCCACACGTCTCCATTCTGCTCTTAAAAGCTTCCATGTTCTTCTGTGCTTGGTCCAGCCTTTTGTCCTTGGTCTTCCAATAGTTCCACCCTTTTCTTTGTTTTGTAAGACTTTAAGGCATTCTTTCCTCCATTCTCATCACATAACCTAACCACAGCAACCTTTTCCTCTCAGCATCTCTTCTAATGACAATATTTAAACCAACCATCCCTAATTATTTCATTCATCATCCTGTCTCTTGTTACATTCTCAATGCCTCTCAGGACCCTCATCTCTGTTGTATGCAATCTACTTAAATCGCTCTTCAAGTCATATGTCAATATTGGATGATTAGTTCACTCTTCCATATCCTTTGTCCTATTTCCTCCTGGATCTTTTCGTTTGTGGTAATCTTATATCCTAGATAGCAGAAATCATCTTGGTTTGGCTGTAAAATACATATTCTTTGTGAAACACTGTAATTAGGCAGAAGCCAGCTTTGGAAGGAGGTATCTCTTCTGAAACAAATAATTTTTAAAGTAATTATATTTAGCAGAATGCAAGAGTTAAGTTTTTGAAGGGTCTATTTTACATGTTAAAAGTTTGGTTTGCATTCATGAGTTTTTATTTAATCTTGAAAATTTGAGGTCATTTCTTAGAATATCTTGGTCATTTTATTTTTAGATCATCAAGGCTACAAACATCTTTCTTGATTTTTATCTAGAAAGCTCATTTTTGTAATTATAGTGATTGAGAGTTTACCAGCATTAATTAGGTAATTAAAAGCAGGACAAATAAATAAACTTTCAATTTTTGAGTCATTACTAATAGTAGTATATATTTTTCTTAAATCTTAGCAATTATTCAACAACGTGCACCTTATTTTGGTAAACCAATGCAATGTTATATGTCTCTTAAAAAAAGCAATTACCATAAAACTGTCAACTCATTTTATCACTATGTAGTATGAAATACTTGTTATTTAATTATGTTATTTATTGCAGGGTATGGGTATGGGTGGCCCGAACGGGTCAATGGGTGGTCCAATGGGAGGTCCTATGGGAGGCCCAATGGGGCCAATGGGTCCTCCAGGCAACATGATGCAAGGTTACCAGGGTTGGGGTACACCTCCTCAAACACAGTATCCAGGTGAGTCATCAGTATTGTTAAAATATTTATATTGGGTAGGCATCAAGGAGTGACAACCATTCTGCTTATTTGACAAAACATTAGTTTAAATTAGGGTTTATACAAGTTTAGTCTTTAAGCTCTTTTGTTTTAACATTGGTAATTAAGGGTTTTCTTCTATTTCTTTTAAAAGGATTATTATAATTTAAAATTATGAGCACAGTCAGCATTTTTCCCAACATAATTCATACAAAACTTGATGGCTTACGGTTTATCAATGGCTTATCCCCAAAATAAATAATAAACCTCAGCTTGTTAGTTTACCATTCATCTGAATGTGGATTTATAATACAACTAAATATGTTTTAGCATTCAAAATTAAACAGTTTCGAAGCAAACTTATTCAAGTTAGAGTTCTTAGTGATTCTTCCCAACATAATTTTAAAACAAATTTAATAAACTGCCCTCAAACTTGTTATTTTATCTCTTAACCTAATGTATGAATGTTATAATGAATGGGGTTGATGGGTTGTTGGCCTAATATAGCCTTGTCACGCCTAAACGCAATACCATCAAGAACATCTTGGTACCTGCCCAAGTAATTTTTGTTGTGCCTTGTCCCTGCTCAAGTAATATTCATCGTGCATTTATACTCCCTAATCCCTGCCTCAATTCCAGTTGTTTATGGGCCTATCTCTTCTCTCCTCTTACAATCGTCAGTTGGTTTGAAGTGTGAATTTTGCCTAGTGCCTGGTGTTGACACCCCGGACTTTCATTTGACACAATGATTACTATGGAATTGGCAAAGATATATGGGTTGGTAAAAAGGGGAGGAACATACACTTCATCCACCCTCTTTGTCTTTCTTGCTGCCCCTGTTAAAATTTCCCAAATTGATAAACTCTCATATGTATGTCAATAGTATTAAGAAAGTTCAATATGATTTAAGTTACATATACATATGAAATGAACAAATTGTGGCTTTTACAATGAAAGGAACACATTTCACACTTTAATTGTTGGTAATTGCTTCCTCTTTAAGCAAATTGATTATTACTAGAGATGGGTTGAATCCACTATTTCTCGAATCCGAATCTACATTTTATTTTCGAATCCGAATCCTAGCAAATCGTTATAAATTTTAATGATTTACAAATAGACCCAAATTACACAATATAGGCCTAAACTGAATTAAGATTTATTTTAATCATGCTTTCAATTTTAATCAACCCCCCCCCCTTCCCCTCGCAAAATACAGGTTAAAATCCAGCCAAATTAAACAATTTAGACTCATATTATTGTTTAAAAATCAAATCAATCAAAATTTGAGTGTCCTTTAGTTATTTTTAATAGTGTTGTTAGAATGGGTTAAGTTTCTAAAAAACATGTGAAATAAACAGATTAGGCCTACATATCCTTTGATCAACTTTAATCATCATTAAAGGATATTATATTGTATTAAGATAGCAAAAATAAAAATTCAAAGGGATATTTTTAATAAAGCCTAAAACAACATGCCTAACAATTAAACATACATTGGAAATAGTGAACTCAATAATGCTCAAGTATGTTTTATTATTTTATTTTATATCCATTATCAATTTTTGCGTAGTAAACAAATATACTCGATTCTTGCGATATAGATTTCTGAGAATACATTCTATTTAAAACACAAACATATTTTCGACTACAATCTGTTCATTCCCATTTTATAAGGCAGGACTATGTTTGAATATTTATACAATTCAATAACATATTTTAAAAAAATAATAAAAACTAAGTTAAAATCAATTAAAAAATAAATAATGGATTAGCAAGTCGTTATTTGATTCTTAAAACTAGAGCGCTTACTAAGTGATAAGATTACCTGAATCTATTTTAAACAAACAATCGATATACGATACATAGCTCGATAGGGATAAATAAACAGTTTTATCGCTGTCTGACTTTAAATATTTTTCATGAAACCCAACAAAATATCTAGCTTAAGGATCGTATGCAATAAATTGGGGCTCTTTACATAGTTGTATATAATTAAAACCAGTTGGGTAGTAAGAATTAACAGTATCTTTATTTTAATCATCACTCAGGCGAGTAAACATATACGTCATGGCGGCTGACTTTGTATTATTTGTAATGAGTTATTATTTCTGTTTAAAAAAAAGCCATGATTTGTTTAATTTATTTCGAGTTTATTTGTAATTATAGTTTTGATTTTCAGTTTTTGAATAGTTTTAATGTTTTTATTTAAATAATTAAAAGATTGTTCGTGAGGTGAAAGTTTTAGAAGTGAGCATGCGCTGAAACGGTCGAGTCCAAGTTTCCCATACAGTTTGGAGGGTAGGGTACTAGCCACGTAAGATTTTCCACACCTAATAATTTTTTATTTTTTTAAAGAAGGTTTTATTAATGTTTATCTCTTTTGTCCGACAAAATAAATATTACGGATTAAGTTGTGCTTTTCAAGTAGGCCTAACTAAGTAGTTTTTGAATTCAACATATTATGCTTTGTTTATGAAGTGAAAGATTCGATCATCGGATCCAGTAAAACACCGAATCCTCGAATCTCGAATACTTGTCAGAATTCGGTGGATTCAAGGATTCGAGTGGCCCATCACTAATTATTACTGTCCGCTTCCCCAACCTAGGTTTCATTCTATCGCAACTAATCAGGAGAGAGTGTTAAACATGCAGTTTGAAGTTTTACCATATATTTCTTTACCACAAATGTAAACTCTTCTAGTTGCAGCAATGATGTGATTGTCGGTCTCTTACTTTTCTTTTATGTGTGTTAGCATATTCTTTATATAAATAGTTGAGTATGTATCAATGAGTTGAGGTCGAAAAGCAGATAAAAAGAGAATTGTTAAAGAGGTGTAAACAACTAGAAAGTAAAGCATTAGAGGCCAAAAGAGCAAAACGTTTAGCTTTAGCAGCTTAAATAACTGATGACATAATTCAATTGCAAATTTGAATACATAAAGTTTTCAAGTCTTAAAATCTAAATTTAAGTTTTTATTTTTATTCAGCTAGGCCTACCTAAAAAAAATTTGCCATTAGAAGCAAACCACGAATAAATTTTATATTAGAATTTTTAAACGCTAAATAAATATATTTGTTAAAAAGATCCTCAGAAAAAACAAAATAATAAAATTAAAATAAAATGTATCGTTTGGGCCTTTGTTTCTTATTTTATTTTATTGTAACCTGGTTTACAAAATGTTGTGTTCAAGTTTATTTGTCCTATACACGGCAATGAGTAAAATTTCAACATAACTATTAACCAATTAACAGGAGGATTTTTGGGATTTAGCCAAGAAAAAACCCTGGAAAAAACCTCTAATTTCAAAAGGCCAGATCGCTTGCCACCCTGTCTAAATTTATATACATACATATCATTTAATAAAATTACTTGTGTTAGTAAACTTATAAAAATATGTCTTGATAAACAAAATATTTTTTTAGTGACTTTGTGATGTAATGATGAGCTAGGCTAGAGTACAGAATACCTTGAAGTGATCTTCTTAAGGTAATTTGTTTGACACCTATCATTACTGAACATCACAAGTGTCTAGCATGAAAATCTGAGTGCTTTGAAGCTTAAAAAAGCTGTAAATTCAGGACTTTTGAATATGGCTATGTTTTGAGATATTGCAAAATATCCTTTATGACTACCGTATTATGTGCACTGAGCAAAAAATTTTGTAATAAATAAAATGATTGAATATTAGGAAAATGGTAGATCATAAATATAAGTAAAAACTCGATGGGCCACTCGAATCTTCAAATACTTGAATCCACTGAATCCTGAAGAGTATTCAAGATCTGAGGATTTGGTGTTTTACTGAATTCGATGGTCAAATCTTTCACCTCATAAACAAAGCATAATATTTTGAATTCAAAACTGCCTAGTTAGGCCTACTTGAAAAGCACAACTTAATCCATAATCTTTATTTTTTAGGACAAAAGAGATAAGCACGAATAAAATAATTGTTAAAAAAAAATTGTTGGGTGTAGACAATCTAACGTGCCCCATACCCTCCCTCCTTCTATGAGAAACATTGACTTAAATGTTTGAGAGCATGCCCAATTCTAAAATTTCACCTCACGAACAATCTTGTAAATATTTTAATGACCACATCTAGAATTACAAATAAACTAAAAATAAATTAAGGCTTTTTTTTAAACAGAAATAATAACACATTACACATATTTCAAAGTCTGCCGCCATGACGTATATTATGTTTACGCGCCAGAGTGATGATTAATTAAAGATATTGTTAATTCTTACTACCCAACTGGCTTTAATTATCCACGACTATGCTGAGAACCCCAACTGCATACAAACCTAAAGTTAATAATTTTGTTAGGTTTCATGAAAAATAAATACTGTCCAGTCAGACACCTATAAAACTCATGGTGGCTACTGACAGGGAAAACCTGGAAAAGTCAGGGAATTTTTGGATAACAGGGAAATGTCGGGGAATTTAACTAAAATTAAAGAAAAGTCAGAGAATTAAAAATTATTTCTACAATATCAGTAATTTTGCAACTAAACACTAAGACAAAAGTTATAATACCTAAATAAAATAAAATTTTAATTTTTTAAATAATTGATAAAACCGTTTGTTTAGTAGATACAAACTTTTTTTTATATGTGATCAATAATAAATAAAACAAGTCATCATCCATCATAAAACTTGAAAGAAGTAGTCAAGGAAAATTGAAAAATGTAGCCTGGAAAAGTCAGGGAATTTTGTTAAATAAATTTTGTAGCCGCCCTGAAACTATTTATTTAAACCTACTGGCCTATGTATTGTATATCAATTGTTTGTTTGAAATCGATTCAGGTAATCTGATCACTTATTAAGGGCTATTAAGATTTAAGAATCAAATATCAACTTGCTATCTCATTTGTTTTTAAATTGATTTTAACTATGAGTTTATTTTCTTTTAATATGTTATCGAAGTAATTGTAAAACTATTTAAACAATCTTGCCCAATTAAATGTGAACGAAGATATTGCAAGAGTCAAACATACCTTCATGCTTTAAATAGAAGGTATTCTCAGAAATCGATATATCACAAAAATAGAATATATTTTTTGTTTCATACATGAATATAGATAATAAAGATATAAGAAAAACATGCCTACTTAGGCATTATTGATTTGTATATATCCGCTTTATGTTCAATTGTTAAGCATTTTGCTTTAGTTCTTATTAAACAATTTGTATTTTCATTTTTGCTTACTTATTAAAATAAATTATAATCCTTTAATGATGATTAAAGTTGATCAAAGGATAACTAAGCCCTATCTGTTAATTCATATGTTTTTCTTAACTCATTATAACAATACTTTAAAAAATAACTAAAACACATTCAAATTGGGATTGATTTGATTTTTAAACAATAATATGAGTCTAGATCAGAGGTCCCCAACCTTTTTGTATCTTAGAGCACATTCAAAACAAATGGTAGTGCTGCGGGGACCAATAATTTCTTCAAGGTAAATTTACTAACTCCCACCAGGCTCAGAGGTCAGTCTCAACACTATACACACCTGCCATGTTAAGATTCCAACTGCGATTGTGACGTTAAATATGGTTGTGGGTAATACTCAAGGCTGCATGGGGGGTATTGGGGTTCAACCCCCTCCAAGTTGACAAAAAAATAAATTTAAAAAATACTGCTTAATTTACAGTTTTAACAAGACCAGAACAAAGACACAAGGCACTACTTAACTACTCACCACCATTTTGGTGCTTGGGTACATTTTTAAAATATAAATTTATTTTGTGTTTATTCAGCTAACAAAGCTGGGTAGACCTATGCCAAGATATTTACAAAGGAAACGGGAAGTATTAGGATGCTATTAGTTAATGTGAAGAGAATGATAGAAGGGGGTAGGTCTTTGAGATTGGGGAAAAGCAATACCATTCAGCTTAGCATACCTGGAGATAAGAACAAACTTGAGTTTTGTGGGAAAAGTTACAGATTAAAATTACTAGTCAATAACTTTTCATCTATGGTCAAAAAGTGGCGGGCAGACACAAAAGGATCAGCGGGTGCCATGGCGCCCGCAGGCATATGGTTTGAATACCCTGCTCTAGTGTGTTTAATTTGGCTGAATTTTAAATTATATTTTGTGAGGGGTGGTTGGGGTTGATAGGAATTGAAAGCATGTTTTAAATAATCTTAATTTACATCTTAGGCCTATATTGTGTAATGTAGGTATATTTGTAAATCATTAAATTTTTTAACAATTTGCTTGTATTCGGATTCGAGATTCAAAAACGAAATATAGATTCTGATTCTCGAAATAGTGGATTCGACCCATCTCTAGTAAAAAATACTAGCACATATCTACACACACTTTGATGGTATTATAACATCTTCTTGAGGAAGTAGTAGTAATGTATTAAAATTTATTTTTCGAAAATTCTTTTTCCGTTCTATTTCCTATGATGGGTTAGTACATGTAAAATATCTAAATAAAAGTAAAAATTCAGAGATTTGCTGACACCTAAATTTTATCTAACAGTCCTCAAAGTATAAAATAATTTTAAACATTTATATCTTTATTCAGACAAATATAAAATTTATAAGTAAATTAAGTGTTAATAGTATTTCCTATAAACCATTCATTATAACATTCATACATCCAATTAAGTGTTAAATTAATGATCTGGGGCCTGGTTGCTAAGTTCACCCTTCTAAATCACCAATAAGATTTTTTTAATTCTCGAATATCCTGAAGGATTTGAGGGTTGAAGGTTGCATTCCTCCTTTAAATGAAAAAAGGAACAGTATTTATATAAATAGTCTACTTGTGGCCTGGTATTTAACACATTTACATAATTTGTTGCAGGTTATGGTACTCCATCGGGTCCTGGAGGATACCAAGGTTGGGGTGCACCCCCTGGACCACAGGGCCAGCAGATGCCACCATCTCAGTGGGGCTCCAACTATGGTGGACCACCACAACAGCAAGGATATGGCTCTTATGGTTAGTATTATATTTAAACCTCTGATTGCATATTAATACCTACCAGACTTGGGTTTCATACATTTTTGAAAGAAAAAAAGGCTTGAAAACTTTGACTTAGCTTTGAAAAAAATAATTTTTCTTTGAAATAAATTCTAGCTTCAACGATTAAAAAACTTCACTAATAAATATAGTGACCGCTAAAATATATTAATTTAGTGTCTGAATGGACAAAAATTATATTTTTACTGTGCTGTGGGGCACGAGAAGTTGACACTTTAGAAATAATTTTGGAATACAAATTAGAGATGGGCCACTCGAATCCACCGAAGTATTTGAGGTTCGAGGATTCTGTGTTATACTAGACTCGATGGTCAAATCTTTAACCTCGCAAGCTAAGCATAATATTTTGAATTAAATAGTTAGGTCTACTTGAAAAGCAAAACTTAATCTGTAATCATTATTTTGTTGATCAAAATAGATAAGCGTGAATAAAATCATTATTAAAAAAATAATATTTTAGGTGTTGAAAATCTAATGTGCCTAATACCCTACCCTCCCACCTCTAAGGAAACATGGATTTGGCCGTTTCAGCGCATACTCACTTAACAAACACAAATAAGAAAAAATTACACACAATACAAAGTCATCAGGCATAACATGTATGTTTACTCGCCAAAGTGTTGGTTAAATAATCATACTTTTAATGATCCTTAATTTAGATTTTTTTTTGTTTCATGGAAAATAAATACTGTTTATTTAAGCCCATTAGCCTACATATTGTATATCGATTATTATTTTAAAATAGATTAAGGTAATTTGATCACTTAGTAAACGCTATTGAGCTTTAAGATTCAAATAATGACTTAAAATTTGTTTTTAAATTTATTTTGACTAAGAATTTATTATTTAAAAAGAATATGTTATTTAATTAATTGTAATAAAATGGGAATGAACATATTGCAAGAGTCGAAAATATGTCCAGGTTTTAAATCAAATATATTCTCAGAAATCGATATATTGTAAGAATCGAATATGTTTCTTGTTTTCTATGCGAAGATAAATAATAGATATAAAATAAAATAATAATAAACCATACCTAATTAGCCATTATTGTTTTCACTAATTCCAATGTATGTTTAATTGTTAATAATGTTGTTTTGATCTTTATTAAAAATACCAGTTCAAATTTTTATTTTTGCAAGTAAATTATGATCCCTTAATGATGATGAATGTTTAAAATTGATTAAAAGGTAACTGTTTATTTCACATGTTTTTATTAGAAACTTGACTCATTCCATTAATAATTTAAACAATAACTTAAAGACACTTAAATTTTGATTGCTTTGATTTTCAAACAATGAGTCTAAAATTTTTTAATTTGGCTGGATTTTAACCCCTATGTTGTAAATGGTGTTTGGGATTGATTAAAATTGAAAGCATGATTGAAATAAATCTTAATATACAGCTTAGGCCTATATTTTGTAATGTAGGTTTATTTCTAAAGCATTAAAATTTCTAACAATTTTCTAGGATTCAAATTCGAGATTCGAAAATAGAATGGAGATTCGGATTCGAGTAATAGTGGATTTGACCTATTTCTAATATATATTAATTATTTTGAAATAATATAATAATAATAATAATAGTTTTAACAATAGGAAATTTCTATAAGGAAAACCTCATTTCACTTTCCTGTGCCTTCTTCCAAAAAATATTAGAAAATAAAATACTATCTGTTGTGTGTAATGAATAAACATTCTCTTAACTAGGCCTATAATAACAAACACGAGTTTAGTAACTATTCCACTTTTAGATTTGTGAAGCCACTTCCATTTCTGGAAAGAGACATGTTGAAAATGCTTAGCAACTTAATGGAGAGATTAATTAAAGAAAATGAAATAAATACAGCATTTACCAGTAATAAACTGGTTAAAGTTGAAGTAGGGAAAAAAGAAAACCAGCTGCCAGTGACCAAAATAAACTTGGGATTCGCTGCAGAAAACAGTCACGAATTTGCCCCACAAAAAATTGTTAAAGAAAAAGGATGTTCTTCAAGTGTGAAAGGAGTGACGTGATTTTCTTATTGAAACAGTAAAGAAAATCTTGCATAAGTGCTCATTACAATACTCAATTGTGAAAAACTTAGTTGAATGGATCATCGAGATAAGAATGTGGATACTAACCGTGCAACAAAGTTTGTACCAGTGCTTAAGATACTAGTAGAGGCTAAAAGACTTCAGGAAACTGAATGTGATGCATTAATTTCATCAAGAATTTATTGCAGAGATTGGCTTTTCTTCTGAATTTCAAAATTTTAAGCCTGGGACAATCTGTTTGGAGTCACTGTTATGGGCTTGTGCAAAGCCTAGAACAAAATATGATAAATTGTGGTGTGTGATGAAAATGGTACTTATTCTATCACATGGTCAAGCAGCAGTTGAGAGGTTTTTCTGTAAACAATCAAATAGAAGTGGAAAATTATGCAACAGCGCACACACATTGCACAGAGAATAATTTGTAAACAAATTGCATCAGTTGTTGGTGTTACTGATATTGAAATCACCAAAGACATGGTTATCTCAGTTGCTGATGCACAACTAAAGTGGCAAAGTTATTTGGAGGCGATTCGAAGAGGCAAAGGAACTGCACAGAAGAATTCAAAATGGAAAAGTTTCACAGAACAAATAGATGAACTCAAAGAAAAAAAAAATCTTCAGACTGATATAGACACACTTACCAACTCCGCTGATAGACTCACAGCAAGCAGAAACAACAGGAAATCTAACATTTGTGTCGAATTCTTAACAATTTCAGAAGAACAGCAAGAGAGAGAACTGCTACACTAGCTGACATCAACAAGCAGCTATCTGATTGGTTAAATGGATATAAAAACATTTAAATGTTATTTGGCCCGATATTTTTTTGTATAAACTATCGGTTACTCGTTCTGCTGATTCTAGGACCTATAAAAAACTTATATTTTAATTATATTGTTACTACAAACATTCATGCTTAGACTCCTGTATATAAAATACCGTAAATGAAAAGCATGTACCAACAGAAAACATTGTTAAATTATGAAATCCATACGTATCTTGTGGATTACTGAATATAGAATGACTGCACTAACCAAGGAGAGGGAAGTAAGTGACAACAAAGTTAGATGTCTTTTTTTTTTAGTCTTATCCATTTATTAAATTTGGTGAAAAGTTATTGTTTCCCATCTATTAAATATTTGGTACGGTTTATACATTTTTTATTGACATTTTAGCTTTTGGAAGTTCAAGAAATAACAGTTTTGGTTTTTAAAAAGCCCTTGAAAAGTCTTTAAATATATGTTTCATATGTGTGTAAGAACCCTGATTATTGTTTAAAAATCAAATCAATCAAAATTTGAGTGTTAGAATGAGTATAGTTTGTAAAAAATATATAAAACAAACAGATTAGGCCAAGTTATCTATCATTTGATCAACTTTAATCATTATTAAAGGATATTTTATTGTATTAAGATAATAAAAATATAAATGGAAATTTTTATCAAAGAGCAAAAATAGAAATACCAACAGGAAATTTTTATCAAAGACTAAAACAACATGCTTATTCATCAAACATACATTGGAAATAGTGAACTCAATAATTCTTAAGTATGTTTTATTATTATTTTATTTTATATCCATTATCAATTTTTGCGTAGGAAACAAATATATTCGATTCTTGTGATATATCGATTTCTGAGAATACATTCTATTTAAAACACGAACATATTTTCAACTACAATATGTTCATTCCCATTTAATAATGCAGGACTACTTTTGAATATTTCTGCGATTACTTCCATAACATATTTAAAAAGATAATAAAAACTAAGTTATAATCAATTTAAAAGTAAAATATGGATTAGCAAGTTGTTATTTGATTCATAAAACTTGAGAGCGCTTACTAAGTGATCATATTATATTTGGAAGAAGGTACAGGAAAGGTGGATAGAAACGTATAAAAGGGACAAACACAATATGGCCTTTACAATGAAAAGAAGAACACAGTTCACACTTTACACTGCTGCCAATGCCAATGCCATTTATTTTGATTTTATTTGTAATTATAGTTTTGATTTTAAGTTTTTGAATAGTTTTAATGTGTTTATTAAAATATTTAAAAGATTGTTCATGAGGTGAAAGTTTATAAGTGAGCATGTGCCGAAATGGTAGAGTCCAAGTTTCCCATAGAGGGAGAGGGTAGGGTACAAGGCACTTAAGATTTTCCACACCTAATAGTTTTTTATTTTTTTAAAGAAGATTTTTTTAATGTTTATCTCTTTTGTCCGACAAAATAAATATTACGGATTAAGTTGTGCTTTTCAAGTAGGCCTAACTAAGTAATTTTTGAATTCAACATATTATGTTTTGTTAATGAAGTGAAAGATTCGATCATCGAATCCAGTAAAACACCAAATCCTCGAATTTCTAATACTTGTCAGTATTCGGTGGTTTCGAGTGGCCCATCTCTAGTTATTATATTATAATAATAAATTAATGATTTTAAATGGATACATGGTTTAATGAGTTATTAAATTCTGATTTTTTTTGTTACATCATAAAATACAATCTTCTTGATACTATGGTTTTCTAAAAAAGTTAACACTAGGGCCTATTTGTAAAGTGAAGTAGATATATGGTGCTTAAATTATATTTGATCGAAATAACATTTTTAAAAAGATGCAATTTTAAGCCAACTTGGCCACTTTTTTCTAATTCATTAATTTTTAAAAACATTTCCCATTTTTTTACCAGGCTATCACCTCGAACAAAGTGAGGTCTATTGTACAAACAAATTGTGGTCTATTGTACAAACAAATTGTAGTGCATTTATTATAATTCTAACTTTCTTATACCATGTATTTAAATATTTAGTGTAAGTACAGAAGCCCCATGACTTCTTTGGTGTTGACTGACAGCTAACGGCTTTGAAAAGTTACCAGACCAAATTATGTATCCCTACGCCGAACCATATGACCCGCAAAAACACGTGTTTAGCAGCTGTCACTTCTGACAGTCAAAATATAGGTATATACCTAAATGTTGACTGTCAGAAGTCAGCTGTGAGCTGTCAGACAGCACCAAAGCAGCCATGGCGCTATTGTAGTGACCGTAAAATTTATGTCACTTAAAAAACAAAACAAATGGCTATTTTTTTTAAATATAGGGAATAAAATCAATTTTTATATATTTCTACTGTAATAAACAAACTAAATAAAAATGTCACAATTTACTGTAAATAATGATTTCCTAATGTAATTCAGAAAAGTAAAAATTTACAGGTATTCAATCCCTTGTCCTTCAACTTTGGATGTCATTATATAACACCCTGAAATTGTGGCTCAAAACTCATCACTCCCTGCAGAGTATGACAGTGATAGTTTTTCTTTTGTAGAGTAGCAAGCAACAAAGTTGAATGGATTAGGGTTTGGGACGCTGCCTCTGGAATGTAAGTACACTGAAAGGGGGTTAAAATAGTCGGTGAGAGGGGTCAGTGTTGTGAATGCCATAACTACATCAGCGCACCTCTGGTGAAGTAATAATACATGGAACTTCTTGGGAGAGAGATTTGCAAAACCTCGAAATGTCCATCTGAATCTTAACTTTTAAAATTGGTATAGGTTAGTGATGGGCATAATCAAATTGAATAATTTTGGTTGTGTGGTTTTTATTACCTTTCCAATTACTTCACTACAATATTAAAAATTCAGCCATTCACAATAATCAAAATATATATAAAAACAAATAATGATTTATCAAACTTTGCCTACATAACTAGCGCTTGTTAAGTAGGACGCTATGAGAAAACTCAAATCAATTTTAAATAAACAATCGATAATACGTAGAGTTTACTAGACAATTTTAGTGCTGCCGAACTTTAGTTTTAATTTGTGAAACTCCACAAAATATCTAACTTTTGAATATTATCAAGTAAATTACTAACTTTTATTAGATGTTCTTAGATCATCGGTTTTGAAATAAGAATAAAGATGTTTGTTTAGTTATCACTATAGATAATAAAGGTTTTATTACTAATTTATTACACTTAGCTGTCATGGCGGTTGACTTTTACAGTAATTCATAGCAGATGTGTTTATTGGTTAAATGTAAAATGGGTTTATCTTCGCTTTATACAAGTAACAGTTTGTTTTATTGATTTCTTTCTATATCGTTTTACTTAGGATTCATCTCTTTTACGCGTATCATTGTAAAAGTGAAAGTGTCATGTTTAAGAAGCTAGCATGTTAATAGAGTCCAATATTAGTATTTAGGTGGAGTAATTTATGTTTTAGACTCAGAATTTCACTAAAAGTTTTGTCATAATAAAAACTTACCTCTCTTTGTTTTTATGAATTTTTTCAAAGTGAACCTACTTATGCAAAAGCAATATTTGAGACAAAAGATAAATTCCTTAGCAATTCTGCAACCCTAATTATATTTTAAGTCAACATAGATGTTTTGTTTTTTAAATGAGAACACATTTGTTAACATAAAATAAGTCTACCATAATTATTATTTTCTTCATTCATGATAAAATAAATACCACTTATATAAAATTTATCCAGAACCAATGAAAAACTGGGGGTCATTTTGGATTCGGGTAAATACGGTTCATCAAGTGAAAGATCAAAAATAACAAACCTATACATCTTTCGATCTTGATTTCAAGCTAAAATGAAGAGCTCAGCTTGAAGCTCAAGTTTCCGAGTATATTTCTCAACGTTAAATCAGAACCTTTTAGATAAAAACAGTTTTTTCCTCAACAAAACTAATTCTAATTGTGTTTTAATTTAAAACATAAATGTAATATTTTAAAATTTAATTTTATAAAGCTACTTTAACTTAAGAAATTTTATTTATAAAATTTTCCAAACATATTAGGTATTTGAAGTTCTCAGATATGTCTCAATTACTTGCAATAGTTAAATGTGTTAAGATTTCTCTAAGATTGCCAGAATACAATAATGTGTTATAGATATTTAATTTATTTTAATCTATGGTGAGTTAGTTCTGGTCCCTTAGATTAGGGGTGTACACTCTAACATCTCAGGGCCACTTTAATATTAGCATTTCCCCCCTCCTTCCTTTTTGCCAAACACCCAACTGTTATTCCCTCCTTATCCTAATATTTCCAATAGGACTATAAATTATAGTGAAAAATGATGCTTGAAAAGCATACTCACAATACATTAAAACTTAACATAGCTGTTCTCTAAGTTAAATTTAGCAGGTTATTGTCTTTTAAAAATATAACCTCAAAAATGCTCGGGACTACAGAAGCGCTATTCCAAAAATAAATGTAAATTTTTAATCAAATACCCTAAGAAAATAAACACAATTTCACTAAACTTATTCACTAGATTTTAATGTTTACAAAAGAGTGGGGGATTTGGGGGGACTTGAAACACTTGTTTTTTTAATAGTCTCATTATTGGAATCAATGTTGGAAATGATAATTTGTATGTTTCCCTCCAAATGTTGATCACTCAGACAAGAACAAGCTATTGATTTGATATGTTTCATAAAAAAAAAGAATGTTCACATGAGTATGCACTTCTGAATTACATGATCATAGCCTATTTCAAAGCTACATTAACCTGTCAAGCGTGACTTACACAGTAACTGAAATCCTTCCTGTGGCTGACTTATTTTTTGTAGTGCATTATTTCAAGTGCAGTGTCACACAATGTTTTGTTACTTAAAAACTATTAGTGGGAAAAAAATGTATATTATACAAAATATATTGGCCTACAATAACAATTAACTGAACATTTTAGCTAACTTTATGAAAAATAAGGGTCTAATTGCTTTCATTCCTAGATAATGGTTAGTGTGTGTGGTACTTGCAGAGTAGTGAGAACATTTATTCAATCATTACATTAGGAAATAAGGAATCTCCAGTATATGTTTTTTAAATAATTATTTATGCTTAATTTAGAAACAATACCCATGAGGATAAATAGGACTAGAAGTACGCTTATCTCGTCAGAATCTGTTGGGGTACACTTTATAAATCATAATTTTCAGAACAATGCAATTTTCACAGATTACCTACTCAATGTTGATTTAAATATTTATTCAGGATGGCCACTCGTCTGTAAATGTCAGGTAATGAGAAATTGGTAAGAAAAAACCTGGGAAAGTGTAGGAATTGAGGAAGGGGTAAAATAAAGTCGGGGAATTTTTTGTTGGTAAATTGCTAAATGGTTAACTTTTTGAGGTTCGTAAATGCCTCAATACCATATTTTTACCACTGTTTTTTAAAAAAATCTCTTGGGCTCCAAAAAGGTGCGGTTCTCTAAAGGGCTTGGTATTAGGAAGGCTTAGTTTAGAGGAAATGCATTCACATTAGTGTGGTGGGAAGTGAAATCCATTCAGTAAAAATCACCTTCAATGCACCTGATTGGGATCTCTCCCTGTCTTCAGCAATATAGTCTAACACAAAATTAGCCTGTTAGACCACGCAGCCACTGAACTGGGTGAGATTCTGATTAATCTCAAATGCCTAGGATTCTCGATTCTCTACTAAAAATCAATTGAGTTGAGAACATCTGTGTAATTTGTATTGGCAGCGAAATACTTTTTATACTAACTACAGTAGCCCCATGGCTTCTTTGCTGTTGACTGACAGCTGATGGCTTTGAAAAGTTACCAGACCAAATTATATATTCCTATGCCGAACCATACGATCTGCAAAAACATGTGTTTAGAAGCTGTCACTTCTGACAATCAAAATTTAGGTGTAACCTAAATGTTGACTGTCGGAAGTCAGCTGTGGGCTGTCAGTCATTACCAAAGAAGCCATGGGGCTACTCTATGTGAATACATGGTGTCTACCATTAGGGAAAGCTGGAATTAGCTGAGAATTTGAAATTGACGAGGGAAAACGGGAATACGTCGGGAATTTGATAGACTTACAAAAAAATACCTGGTAAAATCTTTTACTCAAAATATAAGATATCATTAAATCTATAAATTACTATTTGATTCAAACTTTTTTATATTGTTGTTGTGTAATATATTTTATAATTTGTCTAATTCCTAGTAGACTATCGGTATGTTAGTACAAAAACGGGAGAGGGGGCTGTATAGAAGGGTGTGACATACTTTTGAGTCAGGAATTTTAGGAAATGATCTGGGGGAAAGTTGGGAATTTCATTGGTTGAGTTGAGTAGAGTAGACACCATGGAATTAGAACCAATCAAACCATAAAAACGGTTACTATATAAAACTGCCTTTCGTTAAGGAAAACCTCTTTCTGAGGTAAATTTTGTTATATTAAGATGACTGGCCAGTAAAGGCTAAAGAATAAAATGTTATCTAATTTCTCTTTGACTTTAAGTTTAAATAACTTATAAATGAATTAAAATGATTTAGTAAATTATATTAAAAATTTTATAAAACAAGTTTTTTTTATATATTTTAGTTTTGGATTTTTATGCAACTGTTTAGTTGTTTATCTACAACTTTGCCAAATTTCAGCTTTCTATCTCATTGGGAAGTATGAAAAATCCTCTGGTCATACATACATACACACATTTGTACACCATTTGAGATTTATTAATATAAATGTTTTTTTTATCAAAATATTAATGATATACCTTTAAACTCTCATTATTACAATATTACTTACTCATCTGTGCTTTCACTGTATTAGACGGGTAGCTACAACCTGTGAATGTATGGAAAAATCACAATAATTTAAAACTGCCAGGAAAATTGGAGTATTTCTTAATCAATCGGCGAAAATCATATATTAAGTTATTTGGGGAGCAGAAATCTCCTCGTATCCTAACCTAAAACTATTTTATCTATCTAGAAAGTGCATTAAAAATCCATTTATAACAAATTCAGTATATTTTAAATTATGTTATAAATACTAATAAGGTTTTTAATTGGAGGAAATCAGGATTTTTTGGTCACTTTTTATGGGAAAAAGTTCCATATTAACGAAAATAACATAAAATTAGCAAAGAAAGAAAAAATCTTATTCATGAAGCAAAGGAAGATGTGCATTTAAATTTTTGGGCTATGCAGTATGCTGCTTACAAAATTCTAATAAGATCTAAAACACAATATATTTGAATGGTCCAAGATCTGTTGAACAAGTGGCACTTGAAGGTGGGACGTGGTTTTGAGATGTTGTTAATATTCTTTTGTGAAATTTTGGTACTCATTTCTTTCATATTTACTTTCTTGAATGCTATCAATTAAATCATTTAAGGTTCTTTTGCATCACCCTGCTTTATATTTGGTTCATTAATATCCTTGTCACCTTCTTCAATCTTCAACCTTGGACCAAGTAATTCCACTGCAGTATTTGCAATTTCTTCTTCAGTGAGATTTTGATAGCCATTGTCATCCTTGATCAACTCCAGCTGAGGATTTAATTTAATTAATTGCCCTCATATTGCACATAACTTCTTTTCATGGCTATTACAACTACTTTGTTTTATGTGTAGCTGCAAATATTTATTACTCGTACTTGACATCTACTGACAAACGTTCAATTGTGCACTACCTTCTTCTTATATTCCTCATCAATAACATATTAGCCAACCTACAAACTAAATGCATGTTGTCAGTAGCTCCACCATTAGTATAATATATCAGTCTAGGGAGTTTGTTGGCAACCCTGTGTGAGCAGGTGTGTTGTGGTTTGCAGGTCCCCCACAAGCAGGCCCCCAGTCAGGGTACGGGGGTAACTGGAACTGGAACATGCCCCAGAATGGCCCCACAGCTCAGGGCGGGCCTCCCGGTCCCACCCAAGGGGGGCCTTCCGGCCCGCAGGGTGAGTAGCTTCGCATGGTCCAGTTGTCGTAGCTAGTCACCCTGACAAACCCCCCTCCTGTAGCTAAGTCGATGTTACCCCACTCATACATAAATGTTACCATCTCATTGCCGGCACATCAGTTGACACGCAGTTGCCCTCAAACCAAATAGAACCCATCTTTATGTATTGTACATACACACACACACAATTAGGATGTTATTACACATATAAATTAGTATGCTTTAAATTCTTTTTTGAGACTATTTTTTTGTGTTTTGACATGCATTGGTTGAAAAATGTTTGGTATTAAATGTTTACTAACTGTCCATTGAAGGTTTGCTGGAATTCTGCTTATTTTAGCTTCATGTAATTTGTTCCAGGTGACATGTACTCTCGGGGTGCAGCACCAGGCCCCACTGCCCCTGCTGGACCAGGACCTGCAGCTCCTGGTGCGGCGGCTGCAGCCAAGACTGGTGGAAGTGACTATGGTGGATATGGTGCCTACAGCTATGGACAGGTGAGTACTTAAGTGATGAGCTTTATTTTCTCATTTATTTTGAAAAGAAAGTATTACACTGTTTATTAAGTTCATACGGTTTATTAAGTTCATTCTACCATAAACATTTTATTACACTATTTTATCAAATACAGTTCACAAGTTATAAGGGTTCAAGGGAAAAACTAATAGACATTCTTTACCTAGGTATGAAAAAAGCATAAAATATCAAGTTGAACTCCTAATAACTCATCAACCATAGTAATTTGAAACTATCGATTGATCACCATTTTAGCAAGAATGGGTCCTTGTATCCTTTGACTCCCTAATAAGTGCTGAGATGCCCGAGAAAAAATGTAAGGAGAAATGACCTGAGCTGTGAAAATTTTTTGGTTCATCATGACAACAGGCCTGCACATACATTGCTGCTGATTCATAACTTTTGTGCCAAAACTGAGACAATTGTGCTTACCCCTCCTCCCTATTCACCTGACCCGACCCCTTCACCTTTCCCTCATCCCAAAACTATAATTACTGTTGGAAGGATGAATATTAATCTCTATTGAAGAAATCGAGGAAAAATCGCAGGCAGGCTGTAATGACTTGCTCCTGGGTCCCTGACGTAATTATCTTTTTCACACTTTTTATACGAATGGGTGCTATTTTAGAGATACTAATAACTTCTTTTGTATGAATGGGTGCTATTTTAGAGATACTAATAACTTCTCCAGATGATTCATAGTGGAGTTAGTTCATTTTCACATGAATTTAAATTTACAGTTTAGCCAGTTTTTTCAAACGTGTAAACATTGTACATAATATACATTAAATAGATATTATGCCCATATATTCTTACATTTTGATCTGATAGTCCAAAACACATCTACTCAATTAGACATCCAAGCGTCGTCAACCTTTTTACAAGACTAGCGTCTTTCTGAGCTGAGGACTGTGAACCTTGTAGTTTCATACTCTCGAACCCAGATCACTACTTGATTTCTTTTCATTGACCAATGGGGTTATTTTCCACGAGCTCAAAAACTAAAAATGTACAATGCTTTACTCTGCACCTGTTATTAATTACTGCGTAATACAACCCGGAAATAAACCATGCTTATGACACGTGCAGCTAAACGAAAGAAAAAAAATAAACATGGCCGTAGTTTAGAAAAGATGAGTTTAATTTAAATTAACTGAAAAGAAGAAATATGAAAATATTTACTCTAAAATATGATCTTAAACATTAATAAAGACCGGAAAATCAATATTATTACAATACCTACGAGTGGTCCTTAAAAAACTTTATCACGACTGCTTCAAGAAGTAGAAACATTGTGGTGAGCGGTATACCAACCAGAAGGAGAGTACCTCGAAGGTGACGGCTGAATAAGTTTTAGGTGATCCCAAAAAAATTTAAGAGAAAAAGAACTTTTTTTTAACAGACCTCTTATCCACCCATGTTTTTGTTAATGGAAAACAAGTTTTCTTAAGGCATGTTTAACACCACTATACTTATTTTGGTTATGCAAGTGATGAGTTCAATTAGTTTGACTCAGGAGGAGGTTTGTGACTCTCCTAAAGATTCTTGATGTTTAAAAATGAGGTGGCCCAATGGCTAGATAATTTTATAATAAAGGACATTAATAAAACTACAGAAAAAGGAAAAATAAACTCTTAAGAGTAAATTTGATGAAGAAAGCCCAGCTAGGGAAAGAGGAAAAATGTGGGAAGAGTCCAATGCACAAAGGTGACATCTTATTCCTTTCTTCTGTCTTCTATAGTAGAAGTAGTCACACACACATTTTAACACAAATAGAATAATATTTCGGCATTGTTGCCTTTATCAAACACGAAGAAGAAGAAAGTACAAATAACACAAACAATGGATTACTCCATTTTGAACTAAAGATTCTTTAAGTATTATACCACGAAAACAAAAATTACACTTTGGCTTCTCCTCACTACAAGGCATATGAGGTCCGAAGACTCTTGTCACAAAACTCCCTTCACCAGAAAGAGCAATATTCCTCCACAGCCTGCGAGCTTATCAAATAGCAGCTTAAAGGATTGAAGATTTAAACCCAATTAGTTGGAGAAGGCAGAAAGTGAAGAAAGGTTTTTGCTCCAATCATGACACACTCATGTTACCGCAGCCTATATTCTCAGTCATTGGGTGTAGCAGTAAGTCAACAATGTACCCATGTTAAAAAAGTGTACATTGTGTTTCTGCTAGTGGACACTAATGGTGAAGAGAGTAATAACAATGAGGACTTATTCGTGGATTGCTTAGATCAGGGGTGGCTAACTCGTGGCACGCGGAAGCATTTTCAGTGGCACGCCTAGTCACCAAATATTACAATAACAAATTTCATGAAAAAATAAATCACCTAATTGGGCCAGGTAAATAAGTTATTAAAAATGTTAGGTCTACTAAGTTGGCCGTCTCTGTTTTATTGTTTCCCACTACTCGAGCTTTCTCCTCCCTTTCCACTACAACCCCAACCCCCTATTCCCCTATCCCCCTTCCGTGCCACCACGACTAGTCCAGAAGTCAAGGACACATTCCTCAGTCTGCACAAAACACATTTTTTAACTCAGTTTGTTGTTTGGTGCCGAACTGACTGTTGCATACTGTGTTATCCTCCCGCTATAAAATATTTGTTTCTATAGTGATTCACTTGCTGCTAGTATCTTTTGTAATGTCCTTAAGTAAGCCATCTACTTCCAAAAGGAAGTACAAGGACGATATTGCTCTTCAGGAGTTTAATAGTGAATAGTTTTTATTTACAAAAGAAAACTCTTCTAAGCCTGTGTGTCTTATTTGTGGGGCTGGTGTTGCAGTTCCCAAAAAGTTTAATCCAAATCGGCACTTCTAACAGATGCATCCCGATATTAACATAAAATATCCAATTGGATCAGCATTAAGATCAGAATTTGTAAATAAAAAGAAACATTCACTAACTGGGCAATAAAAGCTTTTTAAAACAAAAAGTGATCAGCTGATGACATTGGTCAAAGCTTCTTATGAAATTGCCCTCATTGCTCGAGAAAAAAAAGCCATACTCTGAAGGAGAAGAGATAATAAAGCCAAGTCTAATGGCCTTCCCAAAAGCCACTGAAGATCCTAATGTCATTAAAATCGTGGATGGCGTTGCACTTTCCAGAAATACACTTATGTGACGTATCAATGAGATGTCTGGTGACGTTTGCAAACAAATAGTTTCATGTATCAATACTTGTAAATACTTTTCCATCTCCTTGAATGAGAGCTGCAATATAAGTGACACTGCTCAACTTTGTGTTTATGTTTGTTGTATCAACGATCAATTTGATGTCACTGAAGAGCCTCTAGACTTGCGACAGCTAGTTTTATGTAAAGGGGAAGATGTTTTGAAAGAAATAAAATTAGTCATTGAAAACAACAGTTTAGATTGGGATAAATTAGATAGTGTTTGTACGGATGGGGCCTCGTTAATGACTGGCAAAGTAAAAGGTTTTGTAGCTTTTTTGGAAAGTTATTTGAAGCGTAAAGTTTTTAAATACCACTGCATTGTCCATCAAGAAGCCCTTTGTGTCAAAGACATGAAATTCTCTTCTGTGCTCGATCCATTGGTGCGATGTATCAATAAGATCCGAGCTAGGGCGTTGAACAGAAGGGAATTCCATGGAATCTTTGAAGCAGAATGTGAAGACAAACACCGTGATGAGATTCTGCTTCATTGTAGTGTCCGTTGGTTGTCACAGGGAAAGGCACTCGAGAGATTTTGGAATTTAAAGGGTAATGTTCTGACGTTTTTGGAAGAAAATGAGGCACTACCTGATGAGTGTATGCATTTGAAGAATGAAAACTTGCTATGGGAGTTAGCTTTTCTGATGGACATTATGGGTCACCTCAACAACTTGAATCAGCATTTGCAAGGTAAAAATAACATGTTTCCGACCCTATTCAGTTCCATTCAGGCTTTTAAAGCAAAGCTCACTCTGCTGTATAATAATATTTCTCAGAATGAGCTCTCCGAACTTCCTTAAATGAAAACTCTTTCCAACACTGAATGTAGTGGTGCGCTTCCAGGTTTTAATAAATACAAACATGCTATTTCTGATTTGAAAACTCTTTTGAAACTAGGTTTTCAGACTTTCAGGATGAAAAGAAAAATATTCAACTTTTCACGAATCTTTTTTCAATTGCTATGGAAGAAAATGTTTCTCTACCCTTCTGATGTATAAATTGAAATTCTTGATATTCAGAACAACGCTGCAATTAACAGCAAGTACAAGAAAGTACCTGGGAATCCATCCAACCAAGAATTTTCCATTTTCTGGAAATGCCTTCCTTCGTGCCAGTATCTTAAATTAAGAGACCTGGCCTTGAGATATTGTTGTAGGTTTGGTTCTACGTATATCTGGGAGCAAACATTTTCAGTTATGAACTTAGTCAAAAATAAGTACCATTTAGTTCTCACTGATAATCATCTAAAAAACCTAATCCTTCTTGCTTCTTCCAAAACAAATCCAAATATTAATGAGCTTGTTAACGTTAAGTTGGAACCCTCTTGGCCTTTTGTTTTGATTAATTATCTACTTATGCTCTCTTTCAGTCTTGGATAAGTTAAGTAATTAGGAAATATATATATAAACTTTTCACTAAACTCAATAAGTGTTACTGGTTCAAGAGGGTTCCCCAACACCACGTGGTTTCCCACAGGGCTATCTAAATCATAACCCATTTACAAAAAGGAATTTAGTATTTATTAAGAGAATAAAAAATTTAAACATTATAAAAGATTAATTTAAGATAAAGGAGAACAGATTTACATTTACTACATTACCAATTTGTTAAAAGGATTTATAAAAGATATCTCCAGTAGAAGACCAGAGAAACAAAATAAAAATTAATAAATACAAAGAAAATAGTCTTCAACCATTATACCTTAGCCCCTGTTTTATTACATTTTAAACCACGTGGTTTATAGAATGCCGATTGATACAAAAAAACATAACATCAAAAAACCAGGTCTCATGGTTGACAAATTTTGTGTTACATTACAATACAAAAACACTACATAATAATCAAAACCTAAAAGGTCATAATTAGACAAAATAACTACACGGAAACTTTACCTCATAACCACAAAACAAGAAATAAACCAAAAAGGAAAAAGACTACATGTTAATTTTGAAACAATTCTAAAATCAAGTTAAAAAGAAGTAAGAAAACAAAATATAATGTCTCACGTTAATTGAATCCACAGAGAGAATGAACGAGAAAAAAGGTAATCTCCCTGAACAGGAAATCGTGATTTTTGTGAGGCCAATCGGCGACAAGCTCGTAAGATAAAAAAAAAAGGACCAATGATATTTTAGTTGAAAACTTGACATTTATAAAATACAAGATATAAAAAAAATATTAAGGTAAAATTACATACATAAAAAAGGTACAAAGAGATTTAATTATTTAGCACATATTGAATTAATTGTTTATAAAAGATTATTAAAATTTTAGTTCCACTAATTCCCATCCAGATCGCCACCTATTTCGGAACTACTACTTAATTTAATGTTTGTCCACCAGACTTCGTTACTCGCCACTATCAGAAACTTTAGGGTCGATAGAACTTAGTTCCGTTTATAATCAACAGTACATTTTGCTTATAAGTTTTTTAAATATCAATACAAACCAATAAAAAAATTAAAATGTTATAGCAAGATAAAACTGTACATATAATGAATACTAATAAATTAGTAATAATTTATCTCATGTTCACACAATGGTGAAAATATAAATATAATTAGATATAAAAACTATAGTGTCTATTTGATTGTGTTTAAAGAAAGCCTAACGTAATTTTTTATGAAGTGTTGTGTAAAACTTTTTATAAAATTTTAGATTTATTATCCATAGTAAATAAATCAAATAAAATTTTTTTAATAATGTAAAATGTTAGTTACTTTCTATCAAAATCGTCATTCAAAGTTTGCTCATAAAAAAATAGACTATAGTTGAGTACAGGATGCTGAGACCGGAAGAAATGCTGCTTGCAGATGCAACAAATGTTGTAATATTTTAGTGTGCGTCCAGCTAGACCTCAATTTTTAGGCTCCTTCTCTTTAGTCGGCAGAGGTATGTTGGACCAGATTTATTGCGGAATCTAAAATGTGATGACAATGGAGTTTCTAGAGGTGAGATAAGTTTATCAGGGGCTTTTAAGAATACCAAATTCATAAAGTGCAAATTAAGATTACTATGTTGCCCTATTGTAGATGAAGCTCAACAATGCCGCCAACATGTTACCAACATTCCTTTGATGTCTACCCCACTCACTAACAGAAAACTGTCAACATGTTGCCAATATTTAGAAAGACTGTTTTTTGAATTGTTAGTTATTACTATTCTTTATTTTAATACTAAGCTCTCATCACTTGGGCTGTTATAATAGCTCAGAACCATCTCATGTGGTGGGACCCAAGAGGCTTTTCTTTAGAGGAAACCTCGTATAAGAGTAAAAATTAAGTGTTAACTTAAAAAATATTCACCATTTATCAATTAGTTAAAAAAAGAAGGATTTTTAAGTTTAGAGAAAGCTACGCCTGTACTTATTAGCAGGCCATAGAACACTGGGTGGATTGAGAGATAAGGTCGCTGCCTCACAGCTAGAGATAAGAAGTAAACATTTTTACCTCTAGTCTTTTATCATCTAGATCTTATAGTTTACAGGTTAGCTCAGAGGATGCAGGGTCTGTGGAAATGGAATTTCGAGGGTCCCCTTTCACACACAAAAATTAACTTAGTTTAGTGATGAAATATTTTATTAGTAAAATCTAATTTAACTGTGTGCATGAAAAAAATATAAAAGCTTCCTTCAATAACTTCATATCAAAATATTGGTATTTATCAATAAACTCAACTCTATTAGACTACCCGGAACTTACGAAAGGAGCACAACAATCTTTGCTTCATAGAATCAACACACTACATTGCCCTGACACAGGAAAGGCCAACAACCCTGAAAGCTAGCGGAGGAATTGCAGGGGACCTGTCCATCTTAAACTCCCACCACCTCAGATTCATTACTACTAATACTTACACCGCGTCTTACTACCAGTTCGGGCTATATGCTCGAGTACTAATGATCACATTTTCAAAAAAGATGATTCATGCTGTGAAGAATGCATCAGGAATAAGAAAAGAAGCGCTTGAAAAGAAGAGAAGGATTGAAGAAGACTTAAGTCTAAAAAGAAAAAAATCAATCTGAAAAAATAAGAAAATTAGAAGTGAAAAGAACAGTTTTGCAGAAATCTAAGGAATAGGCAAAAGTGCTAGAACTTGAAATGCAAAAATTGAAAAAGTTTTGTGGTTGAATGAATTTTAACTTGGCTACATTCTAATAAAATATTCTCTCTTTGGATTTTATCATCTTAATTGTTAATAGTATAAGTTAACTGCAATTATCTTTATTTCCAATTAACTTTTATCCACCTCTGGCAAGACATCTTGTGAATGTGAGGAATGCCAGGTCTCCACCGTGGTTCGGATCCCACGTTAAACCGTAGGTCCTTCATTTCATCTCACAATCACCCTGCCATTACACATTAGCGTAAGTGCGTATAACCCGAACGGGTAGTAAGACGCGGTGCTAATAATAATAATAATAACTTTTATCAACATAATATATGTTGGGTATCTTTCATTGAATATTCTGTATCTTAATTACTATACATTTACTAAACAAATTCACTATTAAACTATAACCTGTGGAAAGTATAGACTGTCAAGGGGTGGTGGATATAATAGTTGTTTTTTGGGGTAGAGTAAACTCTCTGACTAATCATTATTTGAAGTTGTGCCACCAAAGCTGATTATTTGTACCTCTAAAGTTCTACAAGTGAGCTGAAATAACCTACCAATTTTGCCAGGAGAGGTATTTTCACATACCTTCCAAGGTTTTTCTTACATGCCACATGGAACTGCCAGATCTACTTCCCCTTCAAAGGATATTGAGCTGATATTTTTTCGCCCAATAAAAAGCCTTTGTCCTCTGTTGGGTTCGAACCCACAAAGATTGAGTCCTGAGGCAAGCACTTTAACCCAAGACCATAGAGTTCGACGATGGTATAGGTTATTCAATAAATGGTAGTGTGTGTTTGTATGCACAGTAAATCAATCCTCTTATAACGTTGTGTTATGTTCCTGAGAAATGCAACCTTTTAGAAAATAACTTTATAGAAGTAACGTTTTCCCATAAGAATCAATGTTAAGTGTAGGAGTTAGGTTCCAATGTCCCCCAAAATACTTACAAATTCATGTAGTTTCATATCTTGATAACAGCTCAGGAAAGGAATACATTTAATTTCGGAACGTGGATGGGACTGGCTTACCACTCATCTTATCCCCCCTCATGATTCACAATGGTGTCCATTGGTTGACAGAATGTGCTGATAGTTGGTTGCTTAGCGGCACTTTATTTTCTTTGTAAATTTCCTGGTATCATGTAAGGCCCTCCATGACAGTCCTGTGCACTCTCTTGCTGCGTTCTACATCAGGGTCTTCATAGGCTAACATCGGAAGTCCTTCTTGAATGCGGTGAAATGCAGTAGCCATGCTCTTTGTAGTAAATGTGCGTGAAGGTTGGTCCTCTTCGCTATCAGATTCGGTGCTTGGATTTTGGGCCAGCTCTTGTAGCTCCTCGTTACTGATTTCCTCAATCTCGGCATCCACCACCTCTTCTATGTCCTCCATTTCCAAATTCTGGCAGCCTGTTTCACAAGCAATGTTGAGGAGGTTTGTGTTTGTACCTGGCACAATCTCTTCAAATCCTTTAAAATCTGTGACACATTCAGATCATAGATTTCACCACACTGCGGCACTGCGGTGAGGCACTTATGGGAAACCTCTTGCCAAGTCATGAATATGTTGTTGATGGAATTAAAGCGATTGCAGCTCCGGCAGTACTCCTTGTTGCTATTCTTGTCTTAAATTGGCAATTACACCTTGTTCCATTGGTTGGATTAGAGCCGTCCTATTGGGAGGGAGGAAAAAATCTTCACATCCTCATTCAAGTCAGTAATGTCATGAGAATGTGAGGGAAAATTATCTATGAGGAGGAGAATTATGAAATCTAAATTCTCCTTCGCACAGTACCTCTCCCACACGGGTATTGTGTAGACTTTCAACCACTCACAGAACTGACCAGATGCATTCCCACCTAGCAACAGCGTGACACAATCTTTTGCAACTTTAAAACCGGGTGTTGTCTTTTCTTCATGTGAAATAGAGTTTATTTAGAGTCTTTGCCGTCCTTAGGTTTTAACACGTCATGATATAAAGATTTAGCTTTACTTTGAACAATGACTAAAGTAACTGGGGCACTACTTTGGTTTTGAGATTCAATCCGCAACCAAAGCATTTTCTTCATCCTTTCAATGCGTTCGTTTCTTGTACGCCCGACCTTTGTCACACTGAGCCCTTAAAGGTTTTCCACATTGCACTTAATTTTTACTGCTTTTTTCCCTATAGTGCGAATAGTAGTTGCAGGTGGGCCTAAAGCTGCAGCAATGTTTACACCATGCTGACAGGATTAGAGTCGAATCTGTGTATTACGTCTATTTTAACTGCAGACTATTTGATCGTCTGTTTTTCTTTGATATTAAAGTGTTCTAAACACAAGTCAACACAAACTTAAAATGTATTAAATATAAAAAACACAAAAGAAAAGATACATAAACACAAGTTTATATGCTTGAACAAAACTGCTTTACTCACACCATCTTAAGTGTTGCCAACTCAATGCTGAAAATCTCAAAATCCTGTGCAAAAATTCTCAATTTTCAAGTAAAATATTCCAAATTTAAAATACTGTAAGCAAAGAATTTTTTTTTTTTTCATAAAATTACCCATTTATATTATTATTATTAATGTTCGGCTTGTTTGGAGGGGGCCAGAAATCTCTGACGTGACCTACATGACTCATAGGCCTATTAGGGCCACACAAACAGAAACTAGGCGATTGATACTCGTGCATGTTCAGTTGAAAACCAACTTTGTACCCAATAGCGGACGCTATGTAAAAAAAGGTTCACAGATTATTAACAACGTTGTAACCAAACAACATTCTAATAGGCACCGTTATAGCAGGACTATATGTATATATATTTATACATTTATTAAAGATGGGTCTGATGCATTTTTTCAGATCTGAAACTTCATTTTGCCATAAAATCCTTAGTTAAAATTTGAATGTTAGAACATATTGTAAGCATGTGTGTTTAACTTGCCCAATAACTTTGATTTTTTCCTTCACTTTGTTATAATATGGATTTATTGCGCCTCTTTTTTGGGCGTCAATTGAACTACTATGTGATCAATCACTCCGCATTGGGCGTCGATTGAAGCACTACGGATTAATTCCCTGATATAAGAATGCTGTGATGATGTATAGGTTGTATAAAGCTCCGTGATCGAGCACCTATCACCACTGCGCGGAAAAGATACCGTTTAATCAGCGGTCTATAGCTCCGTGTTCGAGCACTAATTGAATCGGTATGTTAATAAAATTGAAGAAAGAGAAATGTTGATAGCTGTTATTTCACACACGGTTTATTTAAATTACACCTGTAAATTACTTGTACATATTTCAATTAAATGTTTTATATCACTGCACATTTGTGATATTAATATGACTTATATTATACTGTGTTAGACTGACTTGTGCGTGAGCAGGATCTCGTCGATGTTTGGATCATGGAGATGCCTTCAACATACGCACAATGGTTTATATATAACATACCCCTTGCATTTCTCTCCCCTCATCAACCGTCTAAAATCTAACGAATAGAAATAGTCCTGGCGACAGGTTTTGTGAAGGCTAGCTTCTTATTGGTATATAGAAATGGCGTCTTTTGAAAAAATACTATGAAGTTGTTCTTTTTAACAAGCATTGACGCAGTTATTCTTTTAACAAGAAAGATGGTATAAAAATATATTTTAGGGGTGAAATCCGTCACATTGTTTCTGAGAAGCGCGTGTTTCTTCATGGATGAATCTTAAAAGGATACTCTACATATATTACTTTAAATAAAATTTACCTTCATCCATGACATTTTACATAATTTAGATTAATCCAAACCAATATCATTACAACTTTTGATTTTGCTTACATTAAATGGTAAATTAATGATTTGGGATTTGGTTAGGTTTTTTTCCTATCATTATTTTGGTTATAAGCACAAGAAACTATTTAGCTCTTTTAATACCTTTAAAAAATGACTCAAACTTAGTACCTATTTAAAAAATGTTTATGATTTGAGTCTTGAATCCATGAATATTCCTTGTAGGTCCTAGGGTCCCATCCTTAGTACATACTAGAATATATGTCAATACACTTGATTCTTGGTGTGAAAATGTTTTTTTAACTTTGAAAGACCCAGGTCTACCCTAACTTTCTATCATTTTATGATTTTGAAATAGGGTTTGTTTGTCTTTGAGTATCTTTTATATATATATATATATATACACACACACATACTTGATTTCTTTAAAAAAATATATACTGGAATTTCAAAACTATAGTCAGGTAGACACCCTTATTGTACTCATAAGATAAAAGCGATAGGTTTAAGGTATACGTCTACTCAGCAGAAGATAAGGTAACCTGTACTTTAAAATAATAATTTCTGGAATTTCGGGAACGTGTATTAGCCTAATTTTTAGGACCCCACACTGGCCTACGATAAAATTAAACATATAATTGTTATTTCAACTTTGTTATATTCCTGTTTCCCCTTATGTTCATATATATTTTTTCCAAGATTCTGATTTAAATTTGAGATTTAAAAGTTAGATAAAGATCCAGATTTGTAAAATAGTGCACTTGACCCATCCATGACTTAAATTATATTGTTTGTATTGGGCTTTGATAAATATGAATACCAAATATAACTACTTTTAATTTTGTTTTATAAGCTTATCCCTTTGGATATGGGATTTATTGTCTCAAGCTATACATCAGTGAAATACAGGTATTTTGTATTATTTGTTCAGGACTCTGGAAGCTATGGAGCTGGGCGGAGCTATGGAGGAGATGTTAGCAATCAAGCTGGTGCCGGCTACTCTGCTCATCCGCCTGTGCCAGGTGGGAAGGGGTTTGACTTTAAAGAATGGCCCGCGTCGTGACAGACTGACCTAACTTTACCTGCGCTCCTTCGACCCACAGGCGCTCGCTAATTCTAACTTTTATAAACACACACTGTGACTGCAGGAATATTTTGCTAATTTTTTTTACTTGGCCGTACATAACCAAAGCTAATTTCCTATATATTCATCTAAAATCATACACATAAATTTAACATTTTGAGTTCGAATAAGATTGGCTCTTGTATTGCTCTGGTAATATAAATTGGGATGTATACTATTTTGCTTAAAGTTTCATTTAATCTTGAGAAAGATCATATGTTGAATACACTATAGGCTTGACATTTATTTTGATATATATATTCGTAAATGCTAGAGAACAGGTCCATTATACTAGTTTTTTTAACTTTCATTAGTTTATTGGGTTTCATAAACAAAAATCTCCTAACTTTTTTATATTTTTAAATATTCATCTAGCTACTTATGTTTGGCTTTAATATGAAAATATTTTTATCAATTAATCTTTGGCAAAATATACTATGCTATACTATAAACTTTGAAATAACAGGTTATCCACACACCTGGGGAACCAGGTGAAAAGAGGTTTTTTTTGTGCCTGAAATAAATTGGGAAAACATGTTATCTTGAAAAAAACAAAGCACTTCAATATCTGTAAAATACAGGCTATTAAACCATAAGCTACAAATAGTGGGCCGTTGCATGGAAAGAAAAACAAATGAAAAAAAATAATTGTCCTAATTAATTGGTGACCTCTTCTCTCTGAATTTATTTTCCTTCTTCCACCACATTCCCTTAATGCTATTTATTCTTCATTCTCCTTTTAATAACAAGGTGATTGTAGAGTGTGGGAGGAGTGTTGAGAATAGTAAGGTTATCAAGCACAACAGCTTGTTTAATGTGTGAAAAGTGAGGCCTAGTATGGGGGAGGGGTAGAATATATCTTTGCAAGGTCTAAGGCGAGAGAAATTAGAGGGGAAATAAACCAGAGATAGATTCAAGGAGAGCCCAAGCTAAATGGTTATTATAGATTTCAAAGTAACACAATAGATTCATGCCTTATAGTTGATACTAATACAATTAATTATTCTTAGGGCCAGTCTTATGACTCCTGGATAAATATTTATACTTGGTCGATAAGTTAAAAGTGCATCTTATGACTGTCAGATAAAATGTACTTATTCATGACATTTTTATTGCAAGGTGTAAGTACCTGAAAACTTCTATCTGAAAGTTAAAATGGTCATTTCCATAGTGACGCATTGTTTTTCATTAGGTTTCGCCTATCAGAATATGTTTTTAGGTCAACATTTTGGTTCCCATGATTATTAGGCACAGGCCTAGACTCTATATAAAGTTAGAAAATTCAACTATAAAAACTTAAATCTCTTGGTGAAGTTAGTTATTTAAGAAAAAATGATTTAAATTTTAGTATAATAAATGAAATTTTGTAAACTTTGTACTCTGTATTGACCACATTTTGGTAGATAATGAAATTAGTACTTGCAAGACAAATTACCTTCTGCGGCCATGTGGCACCATTTGTTTCCTCGCACTCGTTTAGCCGCTATTATTTAACATATTGATTGTAGTAGCCACTAGGATGCACGCACCAGTAAAAATGGTACCAGCTTTTTGTTTTCTGTATAGAAATATATTCAGCCTACAGATTGTTATCCGTCAGATAAATTCAGTTCATAATATACGGAAAAGTTTTAGTGGGTGATAACATTTATTTGGTCACTAACGTTAATCTCTTGATGGCAATATTTATCTGGTAGTCATAACCTTGCCCTTATTTAAACTAATATAAATTTAATGAAAAAATAATTATCCATAGTTAATATATTTGCCATGATATCCTATGAAAAGATTCTAATTTCTAAAATAAAATTCCTTCATAAAATAAACTCATACTTAACTATAAGTAAAGTGGAGTTGATTTATCTGTCTTTAAAATATGGCAGTGCCAATGATAAAGTGAATTATTTTAATCTGCTACAGTGTCCACATGGCCCAAGGCAGGGGTCTTAAACCTTTTTTGTCTAAGAGCCAAAGTTTGTGTGTCTCTTGTAGGCTTGCAGGCCGCAATCCTCTACTGACATTATTTGTATTAACTCAATATTATACAAACACTAGGGATAGGGATTTCTCGTGAAGTATGTTCTGTGTAGATTCTTCCTATTTTTAGATTTTTCATCTTAGGGGGTAGTGCGATTTGTCTTATCTACTAGAGCTTTCATTTGCCGGTTCAAAATACATTTTGTATTAAAACGCAATACATTTCTTAATGCAAAAAGCAAAAGTCATTTATAAAATAACATAAAATACACATTCATTCATTCATTCATATAAAAGATATATCTGTATATGTAATTTTTTCTCTTGGAGTAATTTTATATTTGTCATGAGCCAGCGGGTTGTATAAAATGTTGCTGCGGATTGAAGACTCCTTGTCTAAGGTATCACAAGGCTATAGAGGGTGTCCTTTTCTCACTCTCCTTCCATGTAAATATGGGCAGATTACCTCTAAAATTTGGTCATTTCTTTGAATACCTTGTTTTGCACTCCTGTACATTACACAAATAATATGTCCTTCCCTGAACATTTATTCTTACTAACTATAAACGGGGTCTTAACATTTTTGAATCCTTAGGGATATTCAATACAAGAAAAAGTTATCACTTACAGTACTTACTTATCCTTTAAACTTTTGTGATAATTTGTTTTATAGCATTAATATTGCTTATTGCAGGCTAAGCCAAGCATAATTCTTGGGAAAATTAAACAACCAAACCCTAGACGATTTAAGAATCAAATAGCCGAAGCTATTATTTATGCTTTTAGTTAGGAATTTTCCATCTAGATATATTCTGAAAATTGAAAAATGACTCCTGGACACATGTCCCAGGTTTATTGAAACTCTAGAATTAATATTCTGAAAATTGAAAAATGACACCTGGACACGGGAATCGAACCGGGACCTTCGGCTTAGTACGCCACTGCTCTTACCACTGAGCTATCCAGGATTCGTCCCGTGCCCATGGTCATTCTTCACTCATAGTTTAAGGCAGAGTCTAATATAGAATTAATGTATTAAAGCAAACCACTCGTTTGCTATCTCGCGTGGCAATTATTAACTATTAAACTATGGCGATATAACTACATTTATCATCAGACACACAATTCAATACGATGATTGTTTTTCAATTAGTTTAAAGTAGTGATCCCATAAATGTTTAGATCCTGAGCTCAGTATATAGTTAAAGCTACTATCTATTTGGAGAACTTGGCTCAAAGCTGGAAATTTTGTATTCATAGAGGCCTACTCAGACTTAAACTTCTATTGCGGTTTTATTGACAAACATTATTTTGGTGTTGATGCTAGCTTGCAACATAAACCTCCTTTTTATTCTGAAACTACTATAATTACGCTATTTTTAGATTGAACTTTAAAATAATAGGTTCGAGGTGAATAATCATCCTATTTTGATTGATTTAGTAATTTAAGATTAACCTTTATTAAATATAATGTTCCTCTATTTCTTACCATTATTTAGCTTTCTCGCTTTACTCCTTTGTTTTATTTATATTATTTCTTACATTACCCTCCACATCTTTTGTTTTTATAATATTTAATAAATTGTCGATTAATTTAAATATATGTTTTATCTAAACAATTTTTACTCCATCACTATTAAAACACTAGTTTTAAGGTATGTATATACCTTTAAATTTTTCTTTTATCCTCTACAAAATTAAAACTTTTCAGTTTAAATATTTAAAAATGTGGGGGCCCAATGGCTAAACAATTTTATAATAAAGGAAATTGATACAACTAAAGAAAAAGGAAAAATAAACTAATGGTAAATTTGATGAAGAAAGCCCACCTAGGAAAAGAGGAAAAATGTGGGAATAATCCAATGCACAAAGGTGACTTTTTCCTTTCTTCCGTCTTCTATGGTAGACGTAGTCACACATTTTAATACAAATAGAATAATATTATGGCATAGTTGCCTTATCAAACATGAATAATAAAGAAGAGTACAGATAACACAAACACTGGTTACTCCATTTAATTTTAAAGAAACCTAAAGGAATTCAAAATGGAATAATTCAGTGTTTGTGTTAGTTGTCGTCTCTTCTTTCTTCTTTGTGTTTGATAAAGGCATCTATGTCGAAATATTATTCTATTTGATTTAAAATGTTTGTGTGACTACTACTACTCTAGAAGACAGAAGAAAGAAAGACGTCACCTTGTTGCATTGGATTCTTCTCACATTTTTTCTTTAGTTTTATCAATTTCCCTTTATTATAAAATCTGTTTAATTATTGTTAAACCTAGAAATAAACTGATTAATGGTTTCAGTCTAGTGCCCATCAGTATTCACAAAACATGTTGGTAATGTGGGTAATATCTTACCACAAGCTAGGCCCTATGATGCTACGGGGGGGGGGGGNGTCTGCTGCTTGGGTGTAAAATTAATTGGGAATTTACTTCTGTATCTTATCACTGCTGATATTTTAACTCATCAGTCATGTGGACAGATACAGTTGGTTCATGGGAACGTGAGCCTTTTTTTAATAGTTAATCGATCCCATTGTTACATTTTGTCACTTTGAAAAGTAAATGTATTGGAAGTAATGAAACTAATTGTCTGTAGTGTAGGATGCAGTATATCAGTCCACCTTACTAAAAACCCAAATTACGTTTTTAATGGAGAATAAGGGGATCAATCAATAAACCTTCACACCAATAAGATTTTTGATTTCATAGTTTTACTATTATATGTAAGTTAACTACGTTTTTATGGAAATATTGTGAGTTTGATACAAATATTATTTTGACCAGACAACTTTGGAAAGTTTAGGAATTTCTACACTATCTTATGTTATTTATATTTATTCTTCTAATAATTTTACAGTAAGAGTTTAAATTTAAAGGCTTATTTTGATTCAGAGCTTAGAATAAAAAGATATTAATTCAAACTGGTTGACGAGTCATAACTTTAGTTATTAATTTAATTTGTTTTCTTTTTAAGATAATATTCGACAAAATATTACCTCTCGATATGATAAGTTATAATTATTGGCTGTGAACATTGTATTCCTTTTAGACATAATTATTATATTATTAAGATCACTAATATTAGAGTTCCAAACAAAATTTTGCATTTGTATTTAACTTATCAGTATTTTATTTCAGTATCTTGATAAATAGCTCCTTGTCAGTGCTATTGTGTAGAGCAATGAAATAGAATTAAGATAGCACTTGTTGCCTTTGTATGTAATCTAAGCATAATGTTACCTGAGATTGAGGGTATTTTTTAATTTAATTATAATTGTGCCTAATGTTTTATTGCAGTCATATTTTAGTGGTTAATATTTTATTTCCTATTCTGATTTATTTTTAATAGGGTTTGAACTACCAAATTTCTTTAGCTTGTAATTTTAATATTGGTTTTCCCCGTTTAAAATAAAGAATCGGTATAAAAGAAACACCAAATTCAGACACATTACTATTATTAAAGATGATATTTGCTAATGTTAATGCTTAAACTTTTATTACATTTTTTAATGTAATATCTATCCTGCAGTCACTTCGTGCATTCTTATCAAATTTATAACAATATGTTTAGCATAAGTTTTAAATTAGGGTTACATTACAATATGAATTAGGGTTAAATTTTTCCAAAAAAGGATCTGAAGTACAAAGTACATTTAACTAGTGTTTATCCTTAATGTAATTTTAGGTATTTAACTGCCTTTTAATGATAGCATATTTGATATGAATACATTCACTAAGTAACTTAAGTTTAGCGATGAAGCGGCCTTGACAGAAAGTGTGCTAAAGTATTTGGGTCAGCGCCTGTGGGTTTATCCTTGTGGAATTGTTCTCAGAAATTTGTCAAGTAAGAAAAAGGTCAACTTAAAGGTACATTTTGTTTATTTGTATTTTATGAGGGTACATAATTATTGTACTTTTATCATTATCTAATTGACTGATGTAAATAATTAGGCAATATACTTGAAGGAGTTAAGGTTATTACCTAATATTAATGAAAGAATCTTATTTGGTTACATCAACTTGTCCATTGTTAGTATTTACTTTTGAATGAATGTGTGGGGTCATCAAATCAATCGACTGCATTAGCTGCTACTTGTTTGCTTCTAAGAAATATATTTTTAATTCATTCATAATGTACAGTAATGCTAATGATAAGTTTCTTTTCATATATTGATCTAAGTTTTATATGTTAATATAACTGTGCAACAAACGTCTGATGTTTTATAAGCTAGTTAAATATTTTTTTAAGCAATGCAAACATTTAAAGTGGTAGACAAGGAGGAATTTAATGAATTTTGCATGCGCAGTTTAATGTTGTCCTCCTTGTAAAAGCTTGTATTTGTGTATGTGCTCTCCTGGCATTTTATACGTCACTTTGTTGAATTTTTATTTTGACCACTTCACGGTTTTACTTTTTCATACTTTAAAAGTTTTTGTATTGTGTGCAACTGAAAACACTTCTGTAGAACTTTTTTTTGTTGTTGAGGGAAAGTAAACGCAGCAACTTGCTGAAGTATTGAGATGAAAATAGTAAGTGTGTGCTTATTTTTCATTTCTCTTCCTTTCCCTAAAACTGGTCCGGAACCCCTGTCCGCCTCCGTGCCCTCCACAACTCTCGTCTATGCATGATTTCCAGGCTATACATACATTGCGAGTACTCTGTTGTAATCCTCCCAAAATATTTTATTGGTGTTCTTTTTTGCTGTGGACAAGTTTGAGTAACTGAATAAGATTCAGAAAGTATATCAACTTTGTTTATTATATTTTGTTTGGGAATGTTTCTTGATGTTTTCCCCCTCCTTTATAAATGGTTACCAATTTTTTTCCCCATGCTCAGTTACGTGTCAGTCTGTTCACTAACGTGTGTACACTTGTTTACAGGCCCTATTTTATAGATGTATGATAGAAAGTATGTTGAACGCTCTGTAGAATATTTTGGGAGATGTACTTGCAGTGATAAAATTTAGAAGATATATAATGAAGCCAATCTCATAGGCTTTGCTGTGTGGCAGAATCGTCTTGGAGTCATTTAAACATGCCATGTGATTAATACTTGAATAATGTTTTTGTTGGTTTTAAGTTATTGGTCTAAGCAGTTTTGGAGGTAATAAATTTCAACTGTCATGCGCACAAATCCTGAATTACTTAAGTATAGTCAAAGTAATTTGAATACAAATGTTAAATTTTACTGGATGAGTAGATTCATATATATATATATATGATAAGGCTAGTAATTTCGGATTGACAGATTGCGACTGCGGCTAAAGTCCTATAGAAGAGGGCCGAGCTAGTTTTTTTACTTTAAATCAAAACAGAAGTTAATATTCTTAAAAACAACAACATGCAAAGCACAGTTGAAATTCTAGGAAATATATTAATTGATTTATTAAACCAAAACTTCAGTTGAATATAAACCTATTCATATTTTACTGCATTTACCTTAGTTATAAACTCTAATATTCTTATGGTGCAAGATTTAAAATACTCCTATAAAAATCAATATATGGAATATTTTCCATTAAGACATAATTTATAATAGATAAATTTAAATACTTATAAGTCAATAATTATAAATGGAAACTACATAAAACGTGATTAGGAATGAAACCATCAAGTAAACCTTAAATGGATAAAAGTACTTGTTCTTCACCCTATGCCTTGAATTTTCAAAGATTTCTTCATTTAAGCAAGAAACAAAACAAGCTAGTGGCGATTACAATTGGTAATAGACTCAGGTTTGTCATTTTAAGGCTATGGGTGAAGTTGCCAGCTTGGTACTCTTTAGCGAATTTTGGAAGGATAAATATTTACTTATATGAAAAATAATAACATTATTTTTAGCTTTTTTAATTTCTTGTTGGCTTACTTCATTGCTAAAGCTGGGAGTTGTTGCAGTATAAAAAAGGTTGGGGAGGTAAGAGGGTGTTAGTAGTAGCTATTTTTAAGAATTGTTCTCTGGAGTCTTGAAAATGTTGTCAAGAGCCAATTTATGATGTATATGATCAATGGCTGTAAACACACGAACAATTGATAAAGTGATTCTAACCACACCTACTATTAAAACATTCTCCTCTCATCATCTAAAGTTTCTGCAACAGGACTAATAGCAAAATGTAGATTACTCCCAAGTCCAACCAAATACATTTGGAAGCATGTATGAGGGAGATAGATAGAAACATATAAAAGGAACAAACACAATATGGCTTTTACAATGAAAGAAACAAATATCACACTTTACATTGCTTCCATTGTACAAGGAGGTAATGTCTGCCTCTTGAAGAAAATCTATGAGGGTCATCCAGAATGTAAGGTTACATTTATGTATGATCAAAAATATTTATTTTTCGATGTAATCACCTTCAAGATCGAGACATTTCTGTAGTCGGGGCACCAGCTTTAGTATGCCAGTATCATAGACCTCTGCCACCAGCTCTTTCAGCCACTTCTTCACAACTTCCTCGACCTCCTGATTGTTGTAAAAACGTTTCCCACCCAAAAACTTCTTTAGTTTAATGAAAAGGTGATAATCTGAAGGTGGAAAGTTTGGTGAATAGGGGAGGTGGAATACAATATCCCATCCAGACGATGTCAGCAGCTCTTGGGAAACCTCTGCAGGGTTGGACCTGGTTTTGTCATTCAGGAGACTGACTCCCCAGGTCAGCATTCCCATTCGGTTCTGAATGGCTCTTCTGAATTTTAAAGGGTATTGCAGTAAGTCTCTGCATTAATGGTATTCCCTTTAGGCTTAAAATCCACCAAAAGGACCACTTTACGGTCCCAAAAAACAATTACCATGACTGTCGGCTGAAGCCGTCTTGAACTTTTTCCTGGCTGGGGAAGATGAATGACGCCACTGAAGTGATTGTCTTTTGGGTTCTGGGCTGTAGTGACACCCCACGTCTCATCCCTTGTCACGATAGTCTCCAGAAAATCTTCTCCCACCTGTGCAAAACAATCCAAAAATTTACGCACTGCAGTCATGCGATTTTTACGGTGCTCTGGTGTGAGCATTCTGGGCACCCATCTCGCACACAACTTCTTGTAACCAATTTTTTCCAGCATGATATCACCAAGGAGACTGAGAAATGTCGGGAGATTTTTCGTGAAGGCCGTCAAGCGTCACACGGTCATTTCACATTTGTTCTTCAACTTTTTGCACAAGTTCGTCAGAAATCACTCATGGTCTCTCACTCCTTGCCCCCTCGTATCAGTACGTCTTTCTCTGAACAACCTAACCCAAATTGTGACATCTTGTCTACTCATCACATCACCACTATAACCTCTTACGAGCTTCTGATGGATATTCACAGCAATATTGTGCTTCAAAGTCAAAAAACGGATGACCACGTGGATCTTTCACTGACGGGAGGTGGCAGGAGCGCACGACGACCTTTCCATCGGAAGAATTTACTGTGACTGAACAAAATGGCTGACACACATGCGGGACCAAACAAACTGACCATTAGGATCCCTCCTACACGCCAAGTGCACCAACTTCGAAACAAATTTCTACTCGGCCTAAGGAACCCTTGTGTTCCTCGTATCGTAACCGCTAAGTCCCCTGATCTAGGTTTAATTTTACTGATTCTCATCAGGAGGAGTGTGAAACCGCTAACTTCCTAAATAAGGAAATAAAAAAAAGGGAAAATGGTAAACAATGCTTTTCATTGTAAAAGCCATATTTTGATTTTTCCTTTTATATGTTTCTATCTACCTTTGCTATTCTTTCTTCCAAATATAATACAATTTTACCGGGTCGTCTTGCATCACTGCAAGCCCAAGTCAGTTTCTAAATGCTGCTGCTATTATTACTACTACAACTATCGGCTCATTATTGATGGGTTTCTTTTGTTAAATATAGTTCTCTGAAAGTTTAATTTTAGGTATATGATGTGACTGTCATTGTATTAAAAGGTCTATTTGAGTAGTGGTTCACATTTTTACTATAGTGACTAACTTCTTGCTGTTAGTCCAGCTTGTGGTCCTATGTACAGTAGCCCCATGTCTTCTTTGGTGCTGAATGACGGTTCACAGCCGACACCTTTGAAAAGTTATCAAACCAAATTTTGTATCCCTACGCTGAACCATATGATCTGAAAAAACATGTGTTTAGCAGCTGTCACATCTGACAATCAAAATTTAGGTATATACCTAAATGTTGACTATCAGAAGTCAGCTGTGAGCTGTCAGTCAGCACCAAAGAAGCCATAGGCTTCGTGTATTTGAAAGAGAAGAGAGATTCTATTTAAAGTCAAGTTAATGAAGACATTAGCATTTAATTTTGGATTGGATTACATAATATAATTGTCTAGATTCTCTCTGGCTTTTAAATCAGCCCTTCATGCTAATGAGCCAAACTTCAGTTTGGTTTTAATCTGAATGAATTTCTTAATTTCTAGACTGATCAACAGTAATAAAATAGTGTAGATAAAATTCAAAAAACCTTTACTTGTATTATTAAGTGTAGTGGGATCTGTGCCTTGTCGCTTCTGTTAAGTGAGAGTTGTAACCGTAACAGCTCTTGGCGATGTCTTGTTTGCAAGTAAGACTTGCAACCTTTTACTTAGTTTTTGGGACTAGTTCAAAATGATCAAACATTAAGATGTATGCTCTAGATTTGACAATTTTTTAAATTGCTAACGTCTGTTAAGAAGGGTTAGCCACTTATTGCCTGATTATAAGGAAATAGAAAAAATAAAAATAGGTTCACAAATTATCAAAATATTATCGGTTAAACTGGACCATTCTGCTTGTGAATAAGATACTGGGCTAATTTTAATCTCTAAACTTATGGTTGTGAAGACTTGTGGACTCATCAGTGTCGATATTTTGTTCTAATTGAAAGTCACACATTTTATTTTAACTCAAATTATAAATTTTATCTGACTTAGTTTTTTTGGTCAGGTAAAAGCAAGGATACAACTATACAGGATATAAACTATCAATTTTTGTTGTTACTACATCGTGTTTATCTAACAGCACATTTAAAGGGGTAAGTATAGACTGCATAGTTTAAAAAATAAATAACTGTTAGTGTGGAGGGATGTATTACATACAAACACTGTCACCTCTTCTCCCCTGTACATCTGGTTTAGGTTTGTACCACAACCCTTTCTCAAATCCAGTCTATTGTGAGCCTGACATTTTAAGACCGTATGAAATACAACTTGGCCCACTATTCTCGGTATTCGTAGACATTTTAGTTCACCTGATGCTACTGGATTTAATGTAGCTAATATAAAGTAATTTTAAATATCAGTTGAAAAAGTAAATTAACTAATTTCAAAGCTTCAACAGATCTCTATATGGAAAACCTTGTTTCGCTTTGTAAGGTAATTTTATTATATTTGGAAGAAGGTATAGGAAAGATGGATAGTAATTGATTACATGATCCAGAATAATCACTACTAGTTTCCTTCATAGCTAAAGTTTTATACTTACCCTTTTGCATTTAGCGCATTTTCGCTAGACTGAGCCAAAACACTCAGGCTAATTTTTACACATCCACTTCTAAGCATTTTAAATTTTCTCACTAAAAATATCTTTAGCTTATATACATGAAAAAAATCACACTTATACTGTAAACATTATATATTTATAAAAAAATAACATGAATAATTAGACTAGTTTTGTAAATAAAATTCTAAATTTTGAAAATTTGAAAATATTAACTCGAAATATCTATTAGTTAAAAAAAATATTCTTTGTCTTACTCATTCATCAGTCAGTTATCCTGTAAGAAAGAGAATTTATTTATGTAAAATTTTATACTAGTTTGGTGTTTGTAGTTTATTTTGATTCTGAACTACATAACATTTTGTAAAATCATATAAAGGGGAGAGGAAGAGTTTGCTTTGGTGACAGAATATTCCTGTAGTCTTCATCATCCTTATCAGTCTCATCAATATCCGACATGTTACAAGCAGCTGGATTCCTAAAATCTGGTAAATTATCGTCACTAAGAGATGTCGGAATCACTTTCATTCACAAAGTTGCTGTCACTGTCGATATTATCTAAATAGTCTAAAATGTCAGTCATAAAGCCTAGCAGCCATTGCCTAGCTAAAATATTTCAACTAAACAACACTTAAAAATGATAAACTTTGAATAAAACATGAAAATATAATAAACAATATATATAAAGAAAACTGGTAAGAAAAATAATATCAAATATATTTATGTAAATAAGGAATACGGAAAAAATCATGAACTTGAAACATATTCACACCATGATGTAAACAATGAGCATAACATATTTCACCTGTTCAAAATAAATAGTTTTATAAGACCAATGGTGCTATCTGATGGAAAAAGTATGAAATAAACCTAAACATTTAAAATGCTGTGTTTGGTGCCACCTAGTTATTAAAAATAAACTTACATGGCAAGATTTAACTAGCGCCGAATTATCGGCCGCGAGTGTCAATCCACAGGTATCTCTTTTATTGCTACGTGTTATATTGACAAAATCATTAAATTTAACTTTACAAATAAATCAAATAATTAAACTAAAGCAAATATTTTAAAATTTGCCATACCTTCCTCTTAGAAATTTTTTCCAAACTAAAATAGTTGCATTTTTACTTCCTTACATATTCCTAAAATTGTGATGGCCTAAACATCGAGTTGCATCAGCGTGGTAAATATGTTATATATTTAATGTACTTAATAACCGAGAAAGAAAATACTAAGTATTTACAATTTTCTCCCTCCCAAATGGAGTTATTCTGTGCATAAGTACTATTCTCACAATTTACCTAAGTCGGATAAGTTACAATAAACCTAAAACGATTTTTTTTTTAAAAGACTACAATACTAAAAAAAATGACTATATATACATTTTAGCTTGAACATACTGTAGTTGCTAATTTAATAATATCAGTAACAACAATCCAGATTTTCTGCTAATTTGCATTTTCAGATTCTCGTTATTACCCGAAATACAAAGTAATCTTTTATGTTTCTTGTATAAAAATAACGCAAATTTATTCAACATTTACACCCTACTTACTGAATACATCTAAAAGCTCTCATTTGCTTTTTATTCTAATTCAAGTGAGTGCTTGTCCCTTTTTCCCTACGCTTCCCATGTTAAATCGGCGTCTGGTTGCCATACTATGCTATATATTGGCTCGATCTCTCTCTCTCTGTAGGGGGTCATAGCTGGCTTCACTTTATCGCAACGCTACAGCATAGGGATGTCCTCTCCGTATATATAATAGGTCCATGTGTTTACACATCTTGCATTGCTGACCATGGTACACTTCCAACCGCTTCTTCTTTCCTTCATTCCGTGGTTTGTCTTTAGCACTGCTTGATGCAAATGAACCATGAACCCAAATAATAATGCCACCCAACTACTTATTCATATAATGTGTTAATTAATGTTAGGGGAAATACGTCTTGCCCACACTCTAAAATAATGTAATTAAATGATAGGAAGCAAGCCAACTATCATTTTAATTAAATTATTTTACAGCTTTTTCGCAATATTCACATGTAAGATTAGTCTCATGTCAATCGATCTAGAATATAATATTATCACTCAGAAGTCAAGTTGATTTAAATTAGGGATGATTCCTCTAATCCCTTAAATCCTTAAGGATATTTGAGAAAATATCTACATTTTTCAAGTGAAATTTATTTAAAAATTAATTAGAGCTAATGATGGTTCAGTACCAATTATTATAGGATAAACTTAACAAGGCCCCCAGACCATTAGTTTCACCTAACATGATGTTATAGTGAACGGATTATAAGAAACAATTTGAATATTTAATTACAATTTGAGTTTTGTATTATTCTCTTATATTTATATTTCCTCTTATGTTAACAATTTTTTCCAAGATTCGGATTCTTAAAATAATGGTTTTGACCCAACTCTTGTTCCCTGGTTAAAAATTTTTTTACAAAGTAAATACATATTTTTTAGTTCAATTTCAATACTGACAAAGATAATGCCACTACTATGATCTAAATAACAAAAAAATATAAATTTTAGCTTTATTAATTTAATTTCATAAAGTGTGATTTTTCAATATATTTTTAAAGATTTAAATACCCTCCTCAATTCATAGACACCTATTTTATCACCATTATAAACAAAGTTTAAAGTACAGACAACACATTTTTGAAGTGTTTTATGTAACAGGTATATGCCAATTAGGTAAAAATAATCTCATTTTTGGTTTTTTTTATTTCCATTACTGCATAGAAAAGAATCTGTGCAAAATAACACAACATATTATATTAAAGATAAACTCACTTTTCTAACTTGAGTCAAAAAATTTTGATATTCATACGGTCATTCTGATAATTTATTTGAACTACTTTTAATATCATTTTGTTCCATATCATTAAATACAAACTACAAATTTTGCTTGGTGGTCTTAGAAACTTTATTTTATAATTAATAGCTAAATTCCTAACTGACCATAAAAGGTCCTTTCAATTTCATCATTTGATTTTCACACATCTACTGTATTTCAAACATGTAAATCTTATATACAATTTTTTAAATATGAGGATTAAATGCTACTTTAAATGTATTTATATTTCTCAAATGTTTCGGAGAGGACATGACTTTCAAGGTGAATTGATATTAATTTAACCTCCATTGAATAAAACAATAGGTTTGCGAACTAACTGATAGTAAAATCGATCAAACTAACAATGACAATGATTTGCAATTTTGAATGTAATTGTGTAATATCTAGGGCTCTGCGAGTACTCGAATTTCGAGCTTGGCCTTTAAGCTCAAGATCAAGATTGAAAGTTTTGTAGGCTCGTCATTTTCGAGCTTTCACTTTCTGTACTTAATAACCAATTTTTTAAACACAATAATTGTCATAGGCTTTTTAATTGAGATAGTATCGGCATTTCCACTTATAAATCATTCGGAACAAATGGTTAAAAATTAATTTTAATTTTCACATTACTAAAGTAAGTTTCGACTGGTAAATTTATTCAATATTGTCGTCCATTTTGAATTATACTTGATTGAAGTTTTATACCTGTATTGCCATGACAAAGCATAATACCTAAGTAGATTACTAAATAATTGAATTATTCTTTTTACTATTTTGACTTGGTCCCTTTTTAAAATAATTTATGTTGAATTAACAATGTATTATCAAGAATATATTATTATATTAAATGTTTTCAAACTTAAGATATTTAAAATTTGTATTAATTAACACATGTAGCCACAAAACTAGCTCTAGTTTAGTTACTATTTGGTTATAGAATGATGTTGGCTAACCTGTCTAAAATTAATGTTGATTATATTTATTACAATATATATTTTACCAAACTTAACCACATTTATATTAAAAAAGCAATTACTATTTAATATTGTTTACTAGCAATATTATTTTGGTCATTTTTAATTTTAAAGTATGAGCATCAATTTTTGTAAGCATTAATAATTGAAATGAAGTAAATTTCTCATTAAAATAATGTCTAACCAGGGTCCATACATACAAGGTGCATGTGAAACTGCGCATAGATTAATGAAAATGAAATAGATGATGTGATCATGCATGAAAACACTAAGGAATAATAAACAAAATACAAAACATTTCAAATTTCTTAAACTTTCTTATAGGATGAATTAAGTTACTGAAGCATATATTGGGGAAATATTAGCTTATTAAACATCAATTTTATTTAAAAAAATTATCAAGACAGTGTAGAAACACTCTTCAATAATGTAAAGTGTTAGTGAAGGAAGCCAACCTGAAAAGATAATTAAGTTAAGCCTAGTTATAAACAAACAAATTTCTCTATTTCTTCTTACACTTTTACACTTCCCAAATTTTCACACTTCCATATTTGTACACTGTTTTGAATTTTTATAAATATTTATTTTTCATAATTATGAAGAAACATTTATGTAAAAGTAGTATTTCTGAACATTCAAAACAATGTGCTACTGTGTAAGTTTTGAAGAAGTGGTAAGTGTAAAAGTGTTTGAAGAAATGAAGATAGTGTTTTTTTTATCTAAGCCTAACCAATCATTTAAGGTTGACTTCCTTCAATATCTCCTACCCTATATTACTTTGCAGATTCTCATCACTATCTTATCATACATTTCAAAGCTATCATGCAATTATTCATTTTATTAGTTTAAAAAAATTATGTTAGTGAAATTTTTAATTCCTTAAAAATTAGTGTTGAAACCATTTTGACTAATTTTTCTATTAGACCGATAATTTTTAGTGTTCTTTTTTTAAATTGTGTTTTTAAAGTATTATTTTTAATTAAAAAACCGATATTTCCCTTAATAACCTAAAAAAATTATTTAGATTTATAAAAATAAGTGTCATTCATATTTAAAGATCATGTGTTTTAGTATATTTTTTAAAACTGTAATTTCAAAGATGTGATACCTCTTTACATTTAAAAAAAACAAATTTATATACTCTCAACATAATAATGAATATATTCGAACTTGACTCGAACTCGGGAGCTTTTAGAAATACTCGACTCGAATGAAAAACCCCAAACTCGCAGGCCCCTAGTAATATCTACCGTTTTCTTGTTTTATTTTCAATTCATTGATTCGGTGGGGATTTTTTTAAGTAAAGAAACAAAACCCCGCATAATTTCTAATGTCTTCAATTTTTTTGATAAAGCCAAGGACTCCTACGTTGTTCCTGATCGAGGTCTCCAAATTCACAATGGCACGCTTGATCCGGATGATCTGGCACCATTAAAGCATGCCACCATCACGGATCAAGAGTACAATAAAATGCAAGGTAAATAATAATGTATTTAAATACTTTTATTTATTTTGTAGAAAAACATTTCTACCAGTAAATTGATAATATATTTAATCATTAAATGATATTGGCGATAATGAACTTTAACCTTGATTGCACATAGACCTTAACAAAAACAATCACTATTACATTAAAATGAAATTACAAATTGCATTTTAAATAAAAGTCTCAAAGGACTCTTCCATTTGTAACAATTGCAAGTTTAGTAAAAAAGTCCTGCTTGACCACTAAATTCTTCCTTTAGGTACTATTCTTCGAAACCTCAATACGAATCTATGCGATTGCTTCAGATAAACTAAATATATTAAATCTGTTAATACTAGGTTTTATTTTTTTAAATGTTATTTCACCAATGTCGAGATTTTCTTTGTCACCTTTATTTATTTCAAATAAAATTTCTAGAAACGGTCATACATCTACATAGATACATATCTTAGTTATATTTATTTTATTTAGGGGAAATTGAGTTTAATTTTGTATATAAGAATTTACAGGAAAGAATTGGTCCTGTGTCTCATATATATTAATAAAAACACAAATGTATATTAAAAATCGAAAGCTTTTTCTTACAGAACCCTACAAAAGTTAATAACAATTATTCAATGTTGAGATGGCAATAGGTAATTATTGAAACATCTAAGAATGTCTAAAAATGTATAAATTGAGAAACTTTTAATCATCACACATATTTGATGGGGTTGAACACTATTGTATTATTATTATTATTATTATTATTATTATTATTATTATTAGCACCGCGTCTTACTACCCGTTCGGGTTATACGCACTTACGCTAATGTGTAATGGTAGGGTGATTGTGAGATGAAATGAAGGACCTACAGTTTAACGTGGAATCCGAACCACGGTGGAGGCCTGGCATTCCCCACATTCACAAGATGTCTTGTCAGAGGTGNGAACCACGGTGGAGGCCTGGCATTCCTCACATTCACAAGATGTCTTGTCAGAGGTGAAGGAAGTGTTTGGTAATCAGATAAATCTAACACTATTGTAAATACAAACTTTCACAATATTTTAATAGTGGATTAAATTTTTTTTCTTAGGAAAATAAGGTATATTTTTAGAGGGAACTCTCAGAATAAAGTAAAAATAAGTATTTAATACATTCATAGGGTTGCAAAATTCTAGGTTTTTTCAGTTGGTCAGGTCTTGAATTTACTAACTCTAGGATTTTGAATTTTGTTTTTGTAAAATTTATCTATGGATTATAAATGTTAATGTACCATATTCAAATTGACTAAATGCCATCACGCCTCAAAACAGCCCCACACCTCAAAACAATATGATAATACTTAGCACCACTTCTTACCACCCGTTTGGGTTGTACACCTATGTACTAATTTGGCTAGTGTGTTAGGGATTGGGAGTGCACCCACATTTGTGTAGAGGATGTAAAACCCAAACCCCCTCTTAAATGAAAATAACCCAATAATTTAAATATAATATATTTGATTGGCAAGCTCAAATCCCGGCAACCAATTTATAGACTCTAGGGAGTAGTTCTCTAATCTCAAGACCTCTGGTTGGTTCACTCTGTCAAAACAGATGCCCGATCTGTATGATGAAGACGGGTGGGAGGATATAAAAACAAATATAGAAGAATAAAAAAAAACATAACCCTTTATATTAAAAAGAAAATACAGTTTTGAGAATTGCTGTACCCTGTCTGAAAGACCAACGACAATATCATTTAGAATGGCTCAATGAAAGCAACATGTATGATATGCCTTGAAATTACTAACATAATATCACACACATTTATATAGCAAAAGAAATAACAATCAAAATGGCTTTACCCAGTCTGAAGGCCCAGGTCACATATACCAAAAAACACACAATTAACATGGTATTATTAATATCCCCCATGCACCCAACATCAACAATACAATAAAATTGTTACAACCCTTTTCATTCAAAGAACATAATGTTAGTTATTTAAACACTTGACCCATTCTGACAGACCAAGTAGAAGTGCACCAAGAGTTACAACAATGAACATGGGTTGAATGCCTCCTCCCCCATGCACCCAACATAAACTATAATGTCTACAATTGAATTGTTATAACCCTTAAAGTACAAAGAAAAATGTTAGTTATTCATTTTCCTAAGACTTCCAGACAACCTTATGATTGTTTAGTTGTCAGTGTAGGACAAATCACGTATTTGTTGGTATCACCAAATAATGTCTGTTTCTCAACTAACCAGTTCTCTGATATGTATCATTTATCATCATAGAGGTCTGGCGGGTCTAAGGGTAAGGTGTTTGATTTCTGGGCTGGAAGTCCGGGGTTCAAACCTCGGTCCTGGCACATATTTATATGTTTGCCAAACCCTTTCTTCATCTCTGACAAGACGTATATTAACCACAACTTGTGAATGTGTAGAATGCATGGAATTCAAGATTTCCTTCGTGGTTCGGATCCCATGTTAAACTGTAAGTCCTCCATTTCATCTCAAAATCACCCTACCATTACACATTAGCGTGTGTGTAACCTGAACTATTAGTAAGGCGCGGTGCTAATAATAATAATATCATAGAAACATTATACAATTTTAATCCCGGCAGTTCTAAGAGTTGCAGATAATAATTACTTTTATATCGTATGATTGATACAAAAACTGTTTGTGGCTTTATCTGCCATCCTCACCGCCTAAACTCACAGACCATCCTCTCAGAGGAACAGCCTTGCACATACAACCAATGTAGAAAACAGCCTCAAAACAAATCACTCCTTCAAGCAGCAACGGAAGACAACACAAAACCCATAATCAAGGTTAATCGTGAAATACCAATATGGAAGCCAAATACAGTGTTATCCCCCACATTTGCCTGGAAGAGTAGAAAACCATTTAGGGAAAAGCACCCTCTTTGCACTCGACCGGGATTGAATCCCAATCTCTTTATTTTGTTTCACTTGCTGAATTAAAATATTTTTCAAACACTGTATCTATAACCTAAACCAGTAAAATAAATACACATCATGAATAGTGAGAAAGTGAACACACAATTATATTAAAACATATATTATTTTTCACCACAGCGTATTACCCAATCAGTCTTTTCACACTTTAATGGTGTGGAGAGAATAATATTCAAATTGAACCTACCCTCATTTATGTGGAGGAGTATTAAGAATCCATTTAGGAAAAAAACACCCTCGGTATGTACAGCTAGAATTTGAATGGCGATCACCAGCCTCGCCGGGAAAGCAAATTAGACGAACTTGGTGATAATGATACTAGGTGAGCTTTCTTACCTTTCCACTGCCTCTTACCTGAGTGAAACAAACTATTATTTGGCAGTAATGCGTGAGTGCTGGAGATGAAGGTTAGGGGTCATTGGTTTTTAATATGAAATAAAATGTTAGTTATAATTACCTCTATGATAATCTGTGGTCAAGCATATCAGAAATAGTACAAGGAGGGACCCAAAAGAAACCGGATTGAAACCGCGTGGCCGTTCTTAGGCGTAGTAGAGTGTTCTCCCGCCAGGTGGGTTTACTAGAGACATTCCCAAATCAGTTGTCCAAGCGGCATCTGTGTGGAAGGTTACGTTTGATTGTAGTGTTATTTTTCTCATCTGTTCTCATTTGCTTCCTGCAAAATCGTTATGGTAGATTTAAAGGAACAAAGAGTGTATTTGAAATTTTGATTCTTGCTTGAAAAATCGGCAACAAAATCTTACCAAATGCTTCAACAGGTTTTCAAGAAGGATGCCATAAGCCGCATACGAGTTTTCAAGATGTCTGTTTGCTTTAAACGTGGCGAGATGAGTGTTGAAGATCATGTTCCTTCTGGGCACCCTTCATCTCGAAACGATGAAAACATTGTAAAAATCTACGGGAATCATCGTTTCACGAATAATGAAATTTCATAACATACAGGAGTGAGTTGGAGCTCGTGCCAGCAAATTTTGACCTAGGATTTGCAAATGAGTTGTGTTGCTGCTAAGTTTGTTTCTCACCTACTCACACAGGATCAAAAAACCTTTTGTCTGAATTTGAGCCAGGACTTGAAAAATCAGATCGAAAGTGACCCAAATTTTTTGACCAAGATCATTACAGGTGATGAGAGTTGGTGTTACGGATGACCCCGAAACCAAGCAAAGGTCTGGCCAGTGGAAGATCCCCCAACCAAAAAAAAAGCAAGACATGTAAGGTCGAATGTTAAGACGATCTTTTTTTTTCGATATTCATGGAATTGTGCACCGGTCAGAATCTTAATCAGCACCTTTATTTGGAAGGTTAAATATGTTTGAGGGAGGATGTGCGAAGGAAACGCCTGGAACTCTGGCGATCAGGTGACTGGTTCCTTCATCATGACAATGCCCCCGCACACACGGCCTTGTTTGTGAACCACTATTTGGGCACTCGAGTGGGCTATCGTTCCTCACCCTCCGTATTTGCCAGACCTAGCCCTGTGTGACTTTTTTTTGTTCCTGAGAATGAAAAAAAAAATATAATAGGGAAGCGTTTTGATGTGGAGGCTGTAAAAACAGCTTTGCAGAGGGCACTGGATGTTATAAAAGTTGAAGAGTTTCAGAGGTTCTTCATACATTGGTAAAAAAAAGTCTGGACAAGTTCTTTGCATCTAATGGAGAGTACTTTGAAGGAGACTAAAAGAATTTTGTAAAAAACTTAATAAATTAATTTTTTAGAGCAAAAGTTTGGTTTCTTTTGGTTCTCCCTCGTATATCCGTCCAAAAATGTCTTATGCGAAGTGAAGTTTAAAAACCATGAACACCATGAAATAAGGAATTTTATAAACCAGACCTAGAGGCAAACTATTAAAGTTTAAGAACTAATCCACCATTAATTTGAAATAATTTGAAATTTTATTACAGTTATAGATATAATAAATAAATAAAAACAAACTACTTAAAAATGTAATTTTTATATATATATATATAGTAGTAGTAGTAAATATTTAATGATTTAGAAAGTATCATCTTGAAAGGACATATTGAAATATTTACACGTTCATCTATTACAAGTTACTAAGTCAAATGTAATATGTATTACAAAAGTGCATTGAGCAAAAACATTTTGTAATAAATAAAATGATAGAATATTAGGAAAACAGTAGAGCATAAATAAGATTAAAAACACTAACATATATTTACTCAAACTTTGATATCTCGATGTTATTATAGCATCGAAAAGTTGAAATGTGTGTTAATATGTGTTAGTGCTTTTACTTTTATTTGTGCTATACCTTTTTCCTAATCTATCATTTTATGTATCAAAATAAGTCATAATATGTAAAAAGGATCAAACATTTGCAGTGAATAGGCTTGTAAAGTTTCATACATATAATTTCATAAGTTATAACATCTTTTAATGGAAAAATAAAAATAATGTTTTGAAATTAAAGCACAATTAGGATTATTTATGTTGGGCGGAAAAATGTTCTGTTGCATAATTCCCTTTGATACAAGTTTTAAATATCTTAAGTTAGAAAAAATCAACATATATTCTCAATGTTAGATTTTTAATTCACTGAAATTTTTATTTTAGTAAGGAGCTGCATTAAAAATGATTATTTAATAAAACAATCCTATTTAGCTATTTTTATTTATATGGCAAGAGTCATGGCTATGCAACTTCACAGATAATTAAAAATGAATTATTATATTGAAAAATTTTATTGTTACAAAATATTTTAGAGCTCTCTGATGTTATTACTGTGAAATATTATAGTCATTTCACCAATTTGTTAAGTTAGCAATTGTTCTATAAGCGAAAATACTGATTTCTAAATTAAATAGCTTATACCTACCATTGCTTTTCTAAAAATTAATTTGTACGTACATAATGAGGAAGCTTGAAAATGATGATCTTACAAAACTAACTACCTCTATCCAGAGCTTGAATGACAAGCTCACCTCAAAACTTGAAATTTGAGTACTCGCAGAGCCCTAGCGTAATTTTTTTTAAAATTATTTTAAGATATCGGTAAACATCCATCATGTTTGTATTAAATTCATACAGGAGATTTTCATTTTGCCTAAAATCTAAACTCAGCTGTTGCATTTAAAATAGATTTTTTTATTGTATTTCTATAATTTTTAAATAAATCAGAGATATTTATTCCTTTTATAAATAAATATTTTATATTTCTCAAACATGTTGCGTGGATTAAATATTTTGTGATAGTGAATTATACAAGCAGTAGTCAGGGGAACTAAAAACAAGCAATTTTTTTTTCTTGCTTTGTTGCTATCTGAAACAGAATTTTCTGTGTGCGTTTGGTTTCTCTCTTGTATTTCTCAAATACTCTAAAAAAAATTAATTTGCACTTTTGATTTAGGGAAGTAATAAGAGTTAACAAAAACACTACTACATTTATATGCTACATTGAAACACTAAGAAAGGGTTACTCTAAGAGGAAGTGAACAGCAAAACAGTTTCAAGCAATATTTTTTGTGAGATTAGTTGTTAAAGAAAACTCTTCATTATGTTTAACAGAAAGGAGAACCAAGAATGGTTGGTAGTTTGAAATGTTGCTTTTTGTTAGATACACCATGTCTAAATAATTGATCAAATTGTTGTTTATTTGGCTTATTAGGCGTTTCTGTTTTCTAAAGAGCAGAATTGAGATGATTGGGTTTGACATAGTTTCTTAAAATACACTCTTCACCTTTTAAGATACAGGGATTTATTGTCTTATTTATCTAAATACAAGATGAACAAGTTCTATTAAATTCTTATGAGGGGAAAAAAATTATATATATGATTTTCTTTGGAGTAAAAATTGTGGTATATCTAATTGGCAGGAAGCCGTGCTTTTATAAAACACGCTATTAATTACATTATATCAATTCATTCTTTTCACATGCTATTTTACTCAAAAGTTTTACCTCATATTTTATCTCAGAACAAGAAACAATTCAGGTGGTATATGGAAAACCTGGTAAAGTCAAGGAATTCAAAAAAATAATTTATGCAGACATCCGGTGAAAGCAAAGAGGTATAAAAATGTTAAAATATTAGCAAAGGTAAATTTATTAGACCTCTTCTATGTAAATAATTACAAATCAACCACTACCTTAAAGGATATCTAAGTTAGGTCTAGATAGAAACACACTTTTCTCTTCACTCTTCATTTCTTCTCTTCCTAAATTTTTTACACTTCCACATTTGCACATAGTTTTAAATTTTCAGAAATATTACTTTTTCACTAGAAGACACATTTAAAACACACAAATACAAAGAAAGGTATGTTATGAAACTACATGCTTCTAGAATAATTTGAAATGCTACTTAAAATGCAGTGTTGCCAAATTGATGTATCACAATGGAAGTTTGAATAGTTAAATAGTGTGCTGAAAAATCGACTAAAAATAAAAACTTTATGACTATCAATGACTATACTTGAAATAATAATCAATTATATTTCAAAAGACATTAAAATACAGAGTGGACCAAATAAAACCATATTAAATAATAACAATGCTTATTCTAACATTTTTTAAATTAAAAATTGGTAACACTTAAAAGTACACTTACACTTATTGTTTCTTTGTTTACAATTCATTATTACATTTAGATTTTGAATAGTTCAGTATTGCACTCTTAATTCCAAAGTCTCTTTTCCAAATGCTTGCCACCAGCCCCTATGCACAATTGCACGTGTATTTGGAATTTAAACCCTATTGTGTGAGTGTTGTGTGTGTGAATTAAAACAACTTGATAAGGGCAAACGTGTAAATTACTGCCAGTGGCTCTTCAAGGACATTAGCGAAGGATTCCTCGACTCATTTCTCACCATTTCAACAGATGAAGCATGGCTCCATTTATCAAGATACGTAAATTCTCAGAATACGTGGTATTGGGCTGCACAAAATCCACACAAGCATAGTCGGAAACCTCTCCACGATTTAAAAATTGACGTTTGGTGTGCAGTTTCTGGTAACCAGATCATCGAACAAATTTTCTTTGAGGAGACGTAAAACAGACACATATTTACGGCTATACAAAGAATTTGCGGCCCAATTGACTCTGGAAGAACTTTCTTATGCCTACATCCAACAAGATGGAGTTGATTGCCATACTTCTCTAGAATCCACGTATATTTTACAGAGGAAAGAACATATAGTAAGGACTTGTGTGACCATCCTGCTCTTCAGACTTATCTTCATGCGACTTCTACCTCTGGGGCTCCCTAAAAGCAAAAGTCTACCGAAACAACCCACAGAAGAGATTGCTATCGTTCCAGTTTTGAAGAATTGAAAGTTTTTCTTAACTTGATTATCCGCGTGCAATTGTGCATAACAACTGGTTGCTAGCATTTTGAACAAAGGCTTTCAAATCTCACTGCATCACTAAACTATTCAAAAACTAAAGTTTATAGTGAATTGTAAATAAGGAAACAATAAATGTAAGTGTACTTTTAATATCATCATTTATTTGTTTAAAAGATGTTAAAATGTGCATTGATACCATTTAATAAGGTTTTATTTCTTGGGGCCAGTTATATTAGGCCCATTCTGTATTAAAAATGGTTTAAAAATATATAATTACTTCCATTATTATCATTATAATTTTAAATCTCAGATTCAAACTAGGGCGTAGTCTGAATTTGGTTAGCCATTAATGTTCATATTCCCATTGTCTGAGTTGAGAGTTGTTGCAAGTGGATATAAGGAATGCTCTTAAGTACTTTGGTGGTGTATCAGGAGCCAAAATCCTTACTGTGGGTGTTAGCAAGGGAAGGAACTGGTTTATCTAAATTTTTGTGGTTAGTATTGAAACTTTTATTGTTCATGCATATTCTCAGAGGTCTTGTTTTGAGTTCAATGTTGTCAGCATCACAAAAATTACATTGATGTCAGTAGATTATATTAAATTGGATTTGTTGCAGTCATAATGGCCTTGGATGGGATAAAGTCCGTTCACTGTAGGAATTGTTTTCTGAAAGGCCTTTTTACTTACCAGAAATCTATTATATAGTAGGATATTTGTTGGAAAAAAGACCTTTCAGAAAGTAATTCCTACCGTGAATAAAGTATATTTCGTCTTGTTCTTACTATTGAGGGTTTTGCAGGGTGGGTGGATCTTACAGTTGTTGCAGAGTTGTTTCATGCACGGGTGGGAACCTTCTTTCACCAAGAAGTCTCTCCCCTACAGGCTGACCAATAGGGCCAAACACACATGTTCAGATAATGCTGACCTCACTCAGTATTGCAATAAACTTTTCTCAGCTTTCCAAGAACAATGCTACCCTTCAACTCGCATGAACACCCAAATCTCTAGAGCCCTCTCAAACGATTCAACACCTTTCTGATGGCATTCCTTTCCCCACCAAATACCATCCGGGACTGAAAGAATCAACACTTTGATTATGAATGACTACACTCAACCTTCTAATTTCCTTCACTCAGACACTAAGCCTCTTCAGCTCTCCCCCAAGAATATAATTCAAATGGCCACCTAGCCTTCACAATCTTTTAGTATGCCCAAAATTGCCTGACCCTAACCAAACTTTCACTTAAATCAGTACAGCAAAAGGTTCACACCCGTGTTTGAAACAACGCTTCAACACCTGTAAGATCCACCCACCCAGCATGGCCTTCAATGGTAAGAACACGAAGCAATACCCCATCTAGGGCCACTATGACTGCAACAAATCCAATTTAATCTACCAACTTCAATGTAATTTTTGTGAGGCTAAATACATTGGACTCACAACAGGACCTCTGAAAATACGCATACACAATTATCGTTTCGATACCAACCACAAAAATCTAGATAAACCAGTTGCTTCCCATGCTAACACCCACAATAAGGACTTTGTCTCCCGTTACACCACCCAAGTACTCGGAGCATTCCCTACAGCCACTTGCAACAACTCTCAGCTCAGACAATGGGAACTTTGGACATCAATGGCTAACCAAATCCAGACTACCCCCTGGTTTAAATCTTAGATATATATAATGATATTATTAATAATAATGGTAATAATTTTTTAAGCTACTTTTATTTGTTTTATTTAATTGTCTTTTGAATCATATAATTGTTTTTAGTTATTGTTATTATTTCAAGGGTATTGGCTAGTTTTAGAGCTATTATTTTTAATCACCTTAAATTATTGTACAGTGTTTTTATGCTTTCTTATACATTTCCAAGCCAATAGGCACTTTATTTTATTAAAATATAAACTGAAATTTAAGAATGCGCTAGCAACAAAAAAAGTTTTAATTTATCATAACTATAGTCATGATTAACAGGACTTGGAAGGTTGGTTAGTATCTGACTTCCTTGTGAGTGAGTCAATGCAAGAAAAGTGTTTGGAATTAGTTTTCACTAAGAGAAATATATTGTGTAAATCATTTTACATTCTTTTTATTAATTACTAACCAACAAAGTGTTAAACTAAACTAATCTGGGGCTAACAGTTAAAAATTGTCTTCAAAAAGTGATGTTATTCTTTTGAGTTTTTATGTGTTGAAATAATAATAGGTGGGGACATGCAAAACTTACAATTGTGATACCAAAAATGTTACTGTTTTTACACATATAATACAAATTCAGGTCTTTCCAACTAACCACATTTTTTTCCCCCTTTGTTTTTTTAATTTGGCAGCGGTCACTAATCCAATATAATTTTCAACATGAAATTGATGGCATGTATGTGCTATCCCAGGGCTGCCCTTTTTGCAGATTTTAAAGAAGAAAACAGATACTGAATATTTATGCTTTTTTTTTGTTAACATTAAAAACCATGAATTCTATTTTTACCCATTACAATAGTACTTAAACTTCAATTTTGATAAAGCGATTATTTGTTTTCAGCCTTTAAAATATGGCATGCTCTGTCCAAGCACAGACATTAATATACACGGACCTTGTTATTGGTAGCCATGTTTGGTCTAAGCTTAGTGTGACAATAAATTATTTCGATATTGCTGTTCGTAAAAATCGAAGGTAATGATATTGAGAATTGAGTTTGACATTCTTATATGTAAAATGTTTTGCATGTACATATATGTTCTTTCTTCGTTTATGGTTTGTTAATTTAAATAATTACATACCCAATAAGAATGAAAAACATAATACAGTGCTAAACAAGTTTTGTAACGTTACTTTTAACATGGGGCTACAGGGATTCCTACATGGAACACATTGAATCAGAAAAACATAAAGAGGAGAGTGTCTGAAATTTGGGGAACCACTAAACACCAGGTGTCTTGAAATTTGGGGAACCACCAAACACCAGGCATAAGTAAAGTAATCTCTCGGTTGAATACGGCCATGAAAGAGGAGGATTTCTCAAGAATTGGCAAAAGACAAGTGAGGAGGCAATTGGGGTACCATGTGCAAAAGTTGATTCAAGCATTGTTCTGACAGACTAAATAACAAACCGTAGGGAAATAATTTGCCCACAATGGCAATGTCTTCATTTGAAAGCTAGTATAGTTTACAATGTGGGAATGTTTGATGACATGAAAAAATAAAGAATAAATATTCATTTTGAAACAAGTCCAGAATAAGGTAGCACTGCTTTGAGTCATATGGAGCCATTTATTTACTGTATGTAAATATAATTAAACATCACTGTGTGTTTACCATATGCTAGTAGCCCAACATTGATATATACATAGTTGTGTAACCAAAAGCGATGCTGCCATATTCTGAACATAAGCCATAATTTTTATTAAATCAACACTAATTTGACTTGTATTCACATAAATATCATCACCTTCTGCGTAAAATATTGTTTTTTTGAGAAAAATAACACCACTATTCCCCTAAAGATAACCTCACCTTGTCTCATCAGATCATCAACTGTTTCCAGCCTGTGGCCTGCTGGGCTATTATGACCACGGCACAAAACAAATTTGTGACCGTTAGCAGACTTTGTGTCAAAAAGTTATTATGGTCAACCACTTTGTGAAAACAAACTTCTTGTGAGCGCAAATATTTTTCTAGTAGAGGGGTTTGCGTTACGAGGTTATGTTTGCTAATTTTTGTAATTTATTAGGAGTTTTGTGTTACCTGATTTAAACTTGCCATCTCGTTAGCCCAATATAATCTCAATTAAACTTGCCATCTCGTTAGCCCAATATAATCTCAAAATGCCCAGCGCGCTAGTTCCTTGGTGCACCAAGTAATAGCTAAAACACACTCGCGTCCGATCCATCGGCACCAGCCAAATCTTGTCTGTTAGTATAATAAATGTTACTAGAAGGCACCATAAGCCTTTATCTTAAATATTAAGCTTTGTTCATATTTTACTCAACAGAAAGCACTGTATTGTCAACAATCTTCTTTCTTTTTTTGTACAAATGAATTATGTTATTTCCAGTTGTTTACACCATAGCGTGAATATGTTTTTGACTCCCATATTTTTCTTTATTTTATTTTGATTCAAGTGTTTGTAGTTGCCATTTGGTTTTCTTCATAATAGTTTTTATTATAAGTTATATAAACATAAGTGTTAGCACAATATATTTTTTCATAACTAGGCAATGGCGTGTCCATTTTCTGACATTATAAATTATTAAGATACTATAGATAATGATAGTGAATTTACGCATTAAAGTAACTTATTTATTATTTATTTGCCGTAGGAGTGTTTTCTAAAACAAAGATGCAGACTCCAAAAGTATTTGTGCCTATACCCAATTTTACTAAAATTGATGTAGTTTAGAATCCAACAACACAACAGACACCAAACTTATATTTTTTCGACTTTGAATTTTAAATTTTAATTCAATTTTCCAAATCTCAATATTTTTTACAATTCATCTATTGTCTAGTGATAGATAACATACTTTTTTTTTAAATTCTAAAATGTTTAGAGCATAAGTGAATTTTTTTCTCGTGTATTTGTTGAATAGTTTTTTATGGTAGGAATTCAAAATTACACAAGTAAACATAAGAAATTGCCAGAGGGTCTTACACCAGAATCGTGAAAATATGCTGTGTGCAAAAGGGTTTAAATTAATTGTTTGTAGGTTTTATAGTAGGTAGAGGTTAGTACTTCAACTTATTTGGGATGTTGGTAGTATGTTGACCCACCTCATGGGGCAGCATCGACCAATACTTTAGTCTCTTTGGTTTAATTTTACAATGTTGGGGAGGTTGGGATTTGAATCTTAGCTTGATATGATGAGTGGTTTTATTTTTTAAGGGTTTTCCAACTCTCCCTCTACACAAGTCCAAATACTTTTATTCTATAAGGCGACCTATATAATCTATACCCTATTTGGGTAAAACACATGGATAGACGAGTTGACAAGACCATAAAAAGGTGGGCCTAATCTTTAAGATGCCTCGACAAAACTTTAAAAATGTAATTCTTTATAAACTGATTCGTACATACAGTAGTAATTACTATCCACATTAATGAGTTGTAGGCCTATGAAATATTGCAGCCAAGACTGTAAATAACCAAAAGAGGCCCTAGCTTAATGTTTACATGCGGTTTGGTGTAGTCCTAGGTTTTTTTTCATAAAAGGTTTACAAAATTTATCTGAAACCGATAATTAGTAGTTAGACCTAATTGTCCTGAAGTGAGTAAATTGCAAACACTTAATAAGAGAAATATAATATCCTTTTATTCTTAAACACTTAACTAAAGTCTCAAGAATTCCATGTAAAGAAAATATGCATTTTATTAGTTTTAACCATCCAAACCACCCTCTAATTAACTTTATTGTTAACTTAGTAGGCCGACTGGGTATAAACGCCCATTATTTTTACAGTAAGTTATCAAAAAATTTTGATGTAAACACTATTTCTATGAGTTCTTGAATGCGTTCATCAACTTTATATAACTAGTTTTATTCACTAATATCTTCACACAACATATTTGATTTAATCTTGAACGTGAGAACCTTTTTGACACTGTACATTAATAAAATTATCACATAGTAGGCCTATGTATGTTTGAAAAGGGTTGTTTTTGAGACATATATTTTATTCATTTCCTGGTATGATATTACTATTTGAATCCATAGTTCACATTATGATTTTTTGACTAAAATATGTTGTGTGTATTGAATAAGGTAGGTCTAGTATTTTTTCATTTCAAATCGTAATCAAACAAAACTATGCAAAAGATTTATGAAATTAAGTTAGGTTAAATCTTGCTTTCAAATAATGTGAATTGTGATCAGCTCCTTTGGGTAAATAAACATATATGAATAATGTTGAGTCATGAATACCAGCATTCTAGAAATAAATTTACCTAATTTCTACCCTCTTGCCAACTATTGACGGAAACTGATTTTATTCTGTGTGTTGACGCTAGATGCAAAGTCGAAGCTAAAACTAGGATGATACAAAGTGATGGTCATAATAACCCAAACACTATATTTTCCTCGAAAGTGAAGCTAACTAGTGGTAGCAACTAATTTTGCGTTGAATGGTTATAATAGCCTTGCTGGTCAGTTTAGGAAAAGGTCTTCACCTTTTGCATATGTCTCTAATAATAGTATAAGGTTGAATATATATTATTTATTTCTTTGCAGATTTTTTAACATTTTAAATAAGAATTTTTATTTAACTACGTCCACCCAATACGTGTTTCTTTGAATGAGTGAAAATTGTTCTCAAATTCTTCAGATTGTTTCATAGCTAAATTAGACTGGTATCTTAATCAGGAGGCTAGTAAATTGATAATGGTTGATTGATCATTGATTGCATTGATTTATCAAATGGGAGAGCCAGTATTTTAAATCACATTTCTTTCAATGTGTGGGTGTTTTTTAAATCCACTTGTTTTGTATAATTACTTTATTTAGATTGGTGGTGGTTTGACATATTCTGAAATATGTGCATGTATGAAGGTCCTCGCACACAGGCATAGTATCTCGTATACATACAGTGCCAGGACAGTAGCAGTATGGTCCTGCACACCCTTATCTTAGATATGATGAGGACATTGTGGTAGCTGCTGTGTTGCTGGAGCCAAAGAAAAAAGAAGTGAATACACAAAATCAATAAGAAAAAAGAATGGTTTGGAGAGATTTTACTCTTTTTTAGAATTTGATCCACGATTATAAAAAGGTTTTCCTATACCTTAGAGGTAGGCGCATTTGCTGTTGAGGAACATCATGAGAAAAAAACATAGGAGAATGAAGGTTGAATGCTGTGGGATGCGATGGCTGTTGAACATTATGAGCTGGTTGAGGACGCATATAAAGTTGATGATGGGAAGCAAGAGGATACATTGATTGTTGAGGGAGTGACTGAGGAATATGGGTAGCTGATCGTTGGAAGTATGAGGTTGCAATGCTTGTTGAGGGTAAAAAGAAAAATCCCAGGGTAATAGCTGTACTCTCATTCTAATACTTTTTTCTTATACTGAGAGATCAAGATAAATATTTAAGCCTTAGCAGATAATTGAAATTATTTGGGCAACTGTCGAAATGATTCCTCAATGACTGTAAAAAATGTACTGATTTGCGAGAGTAGTGTTTGAAGGGGGGTAGTGGTGGGGTAGGCAACGACCACCATGACAGTATCGTACAGGTCTTTCCACTTTCAAAGCGGTATGGAAAACCACGCACTATAAGTATATGATACTATGCTGCTACCATGGTGCTATGACGGGTGTCGGTGTACGCAGCTCCATAGCAAAGCATGACAAGAGAACAACATCCGATACTTGTACAATACTCTAACCATACAATACTATGCAAGTGTGCGAGGACCTTAATTGTTATTTAATTTCGCACATTTAGACAGCTGAATTAGGCTTGTGTTGTGTTACAACTTATACAGCTATTTCATCAATCTAATATTGCTTAGAACATTACCAGAATTCAAGTAGAAGTGCAAAAACACCTGTGAAATATTTAGGAACATAATTTTAATGCATTAAATATCTGAGGAGTTTGTAGGTACCTTTTGTGTCCCGTCCTATGTCCTGACAGGTTCCTCTGTCCTTCCCTCTTCCCGCCAAAAGAAGCTGGTGAATGTGCCTCCCTCTGACGCAGGCCAAGGTGACGGAGCAGGTGCTGCGACTTACACAGCTGGCCCAGGACCTCAAAGAGGTGGAAACTACAGCCAACCCACTGCCACGCCTAGCTTCCACCCGTACCGGCGCATGTGAATTATTTCAACCACAGGTAAAGACGCAACCACCTCGAATACACTCGCCAGAAACGAGGATTTACAATAAAAGTTTTTTTAAAAATAGAATAATATCTATCTTGAAATTCCAAGTCATATCCCTTGAATTAAAAGCCTTTCTTTTGTTATTTGACCGTCACATGTTTTGTGTAGTTTAGTTATATTTGGTTGCTGTCAAAAGTTTGTGTGCTAAAATGTTGGACATTTAGTTTAATAATTTGACTTGTAAATAATTTGTACTGTGGCACTAAAAATTACATCCAAGACTCATAGCCTTTTTAAGTGGTCCCATGCACTCTTTTCACACTTGTTATTTGATATAATTGTTTTAACTGGTGGTAGATCAGTGCTCATCTAATGCCACCTAGTGTTGATTGTGCTCTCTTTCTGATATAGTTTTACTGTATCTGGAATTGTTTGTTAAGGAGGAGATGGTAGTTTGAGCATTTTCAGACACAAGCAAAACCGCCGAGGAAATGTTTTAAATTTATTTTTGCCTTCTCCAAGTTTGAAAAGAAAGTAAAATTTATCCTAAAAGCAGATTGAAGACATGGTATTTTTTTTCTTTAAATATAATAATACAATAGATGCCACTCATTTCAAATCTTTTATCAGTATTGGCAAACACATTGTCTATCTTGTGATATCTATAAGTTGTCAAACATGTCATATATTTTCAACCATGCATATAAGGTTTATAAATTTAAATACAAAAATATGTGAGCTCACAATTTAAAAAAATTTGGTATTAAAAATAAGCACAATTATTTAAAAGGAAGGCAGTAGTTATTACTTTATAGCAAATAATTTTTAGACTTGAGGTTTACCCCCTCCTTTAAAAAATCAATTGACTGGCTTTCATGATGATCATTGACATTCCTTACTCTCCCAATTTGATTTAAGCAAACTTATCTAAATACATCTCATTTTATATTAAAAAAACTCATTACTAATAATAACATAATTTTGAAAGGGAGTTTTAATACTAGTTAAAATACAAAAGTTTTTTAACTAGTCTATTTATATAACTTAAAAATATTGTTTTGCAGATAATATTGGCTATTTTCTATTTACATATTCCATGCATGTGTTATGTCACAAATAGTATATAAATTGTATACAAATGTGTAAATTAAACCTTTACTCAAATCCCAATACTTGGAAGGTCAAAATGTCTATTGGTGAAATGATAAAAATTATTTCTTTATTCTAAGTGTCTTATACAAGAATAAAGCTTATTGGGCCAGTAGTGTAAGTAGAACAGTAATGATTTTCTTGCTAAAATGTCTGGGGATATGTCCAAGAAGGGATGTCATAACATGAGTGGCGCAGTAACACACATATGCTGCATTATTGGCCCACTCGGCTTTGTTCTTGCATACCGGCCTAAAGTTTTTACCAGATCATTTTTCTGGGCAATATATTTTTCCAAAATATTAAGTTGGGGCCAACTGAATATATTTTATAATACTGTGAATATATTAACATTAATTGGTAAATTAATTGTTTAGTTACTGCAACTCCATGAATAAATTTTTATCACTTCAATTTTATTTTCATAATTAATAAACCTCTTTATTTGGACATGGTTAATTAAAGTCTAAAAATGATGTCATAATATTACCATCAAGTGGGGTCCTTTATAATTAAAAAAAAACAATCAAACTTTTATGTAAACCTGAATAAAGTATAGTGCATTTTTCTACTAAGCAAAATTTCAGGATTATTGTATGCCTAGAAATCTTTGTAAAGATTAATACAAGATAATGTGTTTACTTACACTTAGTAATCTTTTGTATACATTTAATTTGATGTTGGTGAAAAAATCAATACAATTATGCTAGATAACAATTTGGTTGGAACCTCTTAAATAATTTAAAACTGTTTCAACATTTTTTTATAAATTTAATAATGTACACACTTTGTCAGATGTATATACATACAACCTCATCTCTTGGAAATGGAGTGTACATTTCCTATAACAATGTTAGTAAAGTTATTTGTATTTGTGGAATAGTAACATTTCTCCAGAAAGAAACCAAACAATTAGTTAATACTGCAGTACTTGTACACACTGACCATCAATTGTTGACTTCGAATTAAAACATGAAATTAGAAAGTTGAGAACTAACAACCTTGGTTTTTTAAATTACATGCTCATTAAAAAATTATAAATATATTGAAATTCCATATTGAACAGAACAAAATTGATCTTATTGGAAAATATAATAATAATGTATAATATAATTGCATGGTAATTTTTTTTTGCTCGTCTTATTAAGAGTCCATCTGGTCAGTGTGTAGAATACAGTGAGTAAAATAAATCTATTTTTATACACTTTTATTTTAAAATATTACTTGATCCCCTTAAAATTCAGTTAAATATATTTTATAAGTGCATTATGTGAAGTTTCAATGTAACAACAATATTGGTGTATGCAATATTAGGTGAGCTAGATTTTGGCATGGGTTAGTTTGTATTATTTCTTCACCCTTTCAGCAGCAAGTCATCTATTGTATCCAAATTTGTACATCTAAATTTTTTAAATGTTGAATATTTATATTAAATGTCTTATAATTGACATCCAAAACATCAGTATTTCTCTACTCTGACAATTTGGATCTGTTTAAATTTAATAGCAAAATAAATTCAATTTTATTGACCCATCTGAATAGGGAAATTACTTGAACTAGTATCAAACTGTTCTCAAAGTGATTTTCATTTACACTATAGATAAAATGTTTCTTGATTAAAGTACTAAGTACAAAGAGTACTGTTAAATACACCTTGTATTTAGACTAGATTGTTAGCATTGGTGGGGTCTCGTGTCGTACACATTATACTTCTTAACTTAACTTACTTAACTACTTCATAAAACATCAAGTAAAATACCAAATTAATTTTAATACAATGACTTGATAAATTATATTTGCAAAAGTATTCATTTAAAAGTTGGTTTCTGTTTGTTTTAAAATAAAATGGATGTATTTGAGAAGTTCACATTGTATCATTGATGAAAACTGTATATTTTTTAATTGTAATAAATTAAGGAGTGAAAAAAGGTGTGTGTATGTAAAAGTTTTTGAATATTTGAATCGGTACAAGTATTATTCTTGTAAGTTTTCAATGAACAGGTTAAACTAATATCTTTGTCTTCTCGGATTCCATTGTTGCTTTTTGGTGGTGTTAGTTTAAGATTCATTTCCTAATTCTTTTAAATGATTGCTTATTAACATTTTTTAATGTACAAAACATTATTTTATGTTTAAAAGCTACTAAAAATATTGAATATAAAACAGATTAATGTATACTTCTTTACTCACCTAGGCTGACAAATTATCCAATAATTCATCAATTTAGAGAAACAACTTTTTCCATTGTGTCACATGTTTTGATCCCTCCACAAAGCATTCAATATTGTATACATGCATGTATTGAACCAGTGTTGTCAGTAAATTTTCATTTTGTTACTTTGTTGTGTTTAATTTTTCCAACTATACCTCTAGTGATTGTAATGCATGTGTGGAAACAATAAAATAATGTATCGTAATGTAATTGATAGGAAAGGAAGCCAACCTAAAATAATAGTTAGGTTTGGCTAGTAGTTTACAACCTTTTGTGATGTGTGACATCAATTTTTATGTCTAAAGCTGTCACGACTCCTTAATAGCCCACAAGCCTTCAAATCCTAGTTTAAAAAAATTACTTAGTATTAATACTCATTGATACTCTCCAAACATTAATTACACAAGTGGGGTGATTAGAATTAAGGGGAAATATACCATAATTTGCATAGAGGAAGAGGGGGAAACAGCTTTGGAAAAATAACCCCCAGTGCACCTGGCTGGAATTCAAATCCCAACTTTCCTGTCACTGACAAACCAAACCAAAATATCATGACGTTAATTCCGTGTGTCCACTGTTGCTTTATTAATTATAAATTACTTATGATTATTATACGAACACAAATATTTCTTAAAAAAGAATCTAAAAACCCTTTGGGGAGGGGTGGTAAGAATTTTGGATGCTATGCTAGCAGTCGCATCTTTCACCTTTGTCACTAAACTCATTGTTACAGAATATGTTTGAATGAGGTTTGGGGAAAATTAAAGCAGTCTTGGGGAAATTTGGGGCAGGGAAAAGTTCAAAAATTTTGTTGACGTTTTTAGTAGGGGTGTGCGAAGGCCACTTTTTAAATGCGAAGCGAAGCTTGAAACTTGTTAAGAAAAGTCGAAGCTACCTAGGATTTTTGTTGTTGTTACTTAACACTACTTTTAATTTTTAAATCAAACAGTATGTACATCTAGGTCAATAGAAAGGCGTACAGAAAAGTCAAAGCACACTATATTCATATGCTGACATGTGAAAAGAGATGGTAAGTCTAATTTGAGGACACCTTTAATTTTTATCTGAGTATCTGCAAAGAGTTTTGGTACATAATTGTTTGATAAAGTTGTCCAACATGGAATTTCGTATTGAGGCGCAATGTTAGCATTAGCCATAAACTCCACAAATCCTGATTCTTCAACAAAAGTATAAGGAAGTAGGCTTTTTGTCAACATGAGAGCAATACTTTTAG
>CABEEJ010002386.1:5324-37642 GCA_901482245.1 Timema douglasi
TCTATCCCCCCCCCCCCTCTCACTCAAACCCTTCCTTTTTTTGGGTAACAAGTGGGACTAGAAGTGCTGTCGACAGAAAGGCGCGGAAGAGGCTAAAGAACGAGTTTTTGAACCGACTGTGGTACCGATGGTCAACAAGGTGTAAAGGTATAGGCCCTACTTCTATGAAAAATAATTACAATATATTGTAATTTAAAAAAACAAAATTATATTCCTTTTACTTACCTTTATCTATTACTTATGATACCCGCCTCGGTGGCGTAGTTTGCTAACGCGCTTGTCCTGTTGAGCTCGACTGCTGAGGATGGGAAGATCGAGGATCGAATCTCGGTCGGGTGAACTTGGGGGGGGGGTGCGTTCCTAAATGGTTTTACACTTTCTCTCCACTCAAATGCGGGTTCACTTCCTCTAATTCAACCTTCCAAATTGCTAATCCATTAGGGTAATTAGTACTTAAAGCGTTTAACCCGAACGGGTAGTAAGACGCGGTGCTAAATATTATTATTATTACTTATGATGTATTTCAATGATAGAAGAGAGGTAGCTATAATATGGTTAGTACCATTTTAAGCTATATGTTCTTATTTTACCTTAAAAAACTTCTTAAAATAGCAAATTTTAAAAAATGTACTGGATTATCCCCAGAGCCCTCTTGCTTCCGATGCTTTCTCCCTCAAACCCCAAACTCTCTTAGCTACATATTTAAGACTAAATCACTTTCCTTGAATCATAATCTCGCGTTGATATGTATCAGATATAATAATAATAATAATACAAATAATAATGTAAAGTAAGAAATGTTCTGACAGGGTTGGTGAACCTTTTTCAACCAGTGTGTCACAAGGACTAGCTAGATGTTGAGCTAGTATTGTGTGCCACCATTTATTTGCGTTTATTAATTATAATTTTTAAATAAAAAATGTTGAATATTATGAAACGTATAGTTAATTACGCAAATCAAATTGTATATATTTCAGTAATGCCTAAACTTTAGAGGAGGAAAATTAATTAAATTTTCAACGCGAGTGTCTTAGACAATATTAATTTCAATAACTTAAAGTAAAAACAATGAAAGTAGCAACTTTATTCTCTAGTGAAAAAAAGGCAATAAATTGATATATAATATGCTAGAATCAAAAATATATAAAATATTTTCCATATTAGTTTGAAACGTGTTGTATTTTTCTTCAACAGCCCACAATATGCATACTTTTAAAAGTACGAGCCAAGATGATTTCTAACCGTTCATTGTGACATGATGACATTGAATGACATGGCTTCCGAAATATTATTGACTTGAAAAAAATAAAATAACACCGCGTTGGGACTTTTTTTTCTCATGTCGGCGTGCCATACAAGTAGTGTTCGCGTGCCAGGGCACACGCGCCATAGTTTTGCCAAACCTTTTCTAGGACCATTCATAATATAGCTCACTAAGTCACAGTACTGCAGTTTTTATTTCACTGTGCCTTTATTTTCTTTCCCGATAGTCGACCTTCAGGTGTCTTGTGTCTGTGGGGTGAGTTTGAGTACCCAACCTTTTGTGGTCGAGGTGATAAAACCTACCCTCATCAGTAGCTGTCCTTACCCCTAACAACCTCTTCTACTTGTCTATTTATTGGGGACCAGGTAGACCGACCGACCAAAAAAGGAATCAACACGCGAGGACAAAGTGGTCGGCAGAAAAGTGATCGACACGCAAAATCAGCTTGGATTGCGACACGAGTAATGGTCGATACGAGTAGGATCACGTGGTCGATAGTTAACTAGTCGACAAAATGTAAACAAATATTTGGAAGGCAGGGTGGGTCAAATTAATTAAATGACTTGAAGCAACTGTTCGACAAACTCATGAATAGGTCAACAAATATTTGGGAAACACAGTGAATGAAGTGGTCGACATGAGTAAGATCAAGTGGTCGACAGTTAAACGGTCGACAAATTGTAAAGCTAGGAGGGACGAGTGGTCGACAGTCAACCGGTAGACACGAGAGGCAAACATCATGATGGATCCACGTAAGAGTGGGCCAAGTGACCGACACCAAACACAGTTCTTGACAACAAAATTGTAACCTGAAGAGAACATGTAAAATAAAATATTATTCATTTTTAAATTATAATTGATTTATAAACTATGTTTTCAAAAGTCAAAATTCATTGTTTGTGTGTTGCTAGAGTGATAGGAGTTTTTTTGAAATTATTTTTCTCCTCTAAATGGTTTCTTACCCTTTCTATACGTAAATGCGAGTAAATTTTCTCTAAATTTCACTTTCCTCCTTTCTACCCCATTTGTGTAAATATGCGGATAGTCCAAATGGGTAGTAATGCATGGTGCTAAAATGCATTTATACTTTATGACAAGGCCACAAGATATTACTTTTAGAAAAAATCCTAAAATTGGATTGTACAGGTGGTGAAATTATATCAAAAGTAGTATTAAAATCGTACAGTTGGCAACACTGTTCGTCTACAAAGTCTGTAAACTAAGTATCCGTATAGTCCTTGACAATTTTAATCGCATACACACACTCAATATCCTTGCTCACGTGACCGCGCCAACCAATGAAATGTCTGAGGGCGGTTTTCAAGACGTTAGTGAATGCTTATGGACAGATAATGTGGTCCCGAACACACTATCGCTCCACCTTCGACGCAAGCAAACCCACGCTAGTGTGCCCTTAGTCAAGTTCTCGCGTACGGCCCTGAGACTTCGTTCAATAAAACTATTTGAAAGAAAAATCTACTATAGAAAAGAGCAAGCAAACAATATCTAGGCTAAGCAATTATTTCGTACAAAATAAACTAAAACACAAGCTTTTTATTAGAAAACGTCCAGGATATTCTTGAAATGTGGTTCAAGTACAACCAATAGGTCTACATCTATATCTAAAACATGAGTTCAACTATCGAACTTAGATTTTAATTTGTATAAATAACTGTAACTGTCTGAAAAATTCAAAATAAATTTATCTATTCATTGTTATGGTTCTAAACAAAGTAAGTCATTGCATATTTGATAATATCTTACCAGCTTTGGTGGCCGCATGGTCAAAGGCGTAACTTTCGCAATAGACTAGAATGCCTGTGATGGTGAGATCTTGGTTCGATCCCGGTCGAGTGCACTGAGGGTAGTTTTTCCAAAACTGTTTTACTTTCTTCCTCCACTCAAACGCGAGCACATTTTCTTTAAATTCACCCTTTCTCACCCCTATCCAAACAGCGTAATTACTACATATGTGTATAGTCAGAAAAGATCTAGACCAGCGGTTTGACCGCTACCTCTGGTGGCGTTAAAACCGCCTAGCGGTAGAAACTCGAATCAAACTACACCGCGTCAACAGGCAGTTGTGCCTCAATGTCAAAACACGTCTTTCAGCAAGAATAATAAATACTCGTCCTTGAGATGGTATCACGTTTTGCAATATTTTCATTCCCTAAATCAAGTAGTTTATCAAATGAAACCAGACATTATAAAGTACTAAAATAACTTCTCTGGTTACATTTTGAGATTCATAAACATGTGAAACTGTCCTGTTGAGAGAAGGTTCAATAATGTGGGGTGAGTCCACGGTTTCTTTTGATGAGTTTTTTCATTTTTTTGCGAGCTTTCCCCAACAAAATAAGTCCCGCAATACATCCGGCCTGTACAATATCCATTTTTAAACCATTCTGCACAAGTGGAAACAACAACCGCGACATCAAACCATTAGTGTATAATCAGTAGCGTTTTGATAGCTGTTTTAAACAGTCACGTTTTGACAGTCAGGTGTAGATTCAAGATATTGGGGGCGTAAGCTAACGGCAAAACCGCTAGTGTAGACGGGGCCTGAAGCCAACTGACATTTAGGTCAAATTACTTTAGGCTAACTGATATTTGGTTCACATTTTTAAGCCAACTGACTCTAGGTCTACTTCCGCGTCCCCTCATACGAACACGCATTTATCCTCAAATAGGAAAAGGACTTCAACACAAGATTTAAAGTATAACTTAACATTTTATATATTAATCTGCTTTATATAATGAAATTATTTTAAAATTAATCCTTTTTTAAATAAAGATGGTGACAATATGAAATTTTCTCAAATGTGGCCCCCTCATTATTCTCAATGTTCAATCTGGCCCTTATGAGCAAACGAGTTTGAGGATTGTTGGTACAGTGAGGACAAAATGAATACTGTCCTCATCGCAGCGGTTCTGTTCGCTCTATATTCTGATTACCTTCCGTCAGCTGCCGGCCAGGAAGGGGGATCGTCGTTTCAGACCCTCAGGGTCTCCCTCGACAGAGCTCTGAAGCTAGGATCCTTTGAGCGTGAAACTCAGTGTGGTAGGGAATTAACGCCGCACGGAGCGGGTCGGTTGGTAGGCTCAGCTTGCCGCTATACCTCGCCTCCCCCCCTTCTATCTCTCTCGCACACACACACACACACACCTTCTGTGGTGACTAGTGCGGTACAACGGGGACACAGGTGGGACGGTAGGGACACTAGGGCTAGGGATATGTGACGTCACCGCATGAACCAGGAGGTTCCAACTGTAGGTATAGTCACTAACAATGTTTTATCAGAATTGGCCGGTTCTATAGGGTGGAGCCGAAACAATAATTAAATGATTAGTAACTTGAAATCTGTTTCCGCTCTGTGTCCCTCACCCTTTGTACTGTAGTATTATTTTAAGGTCCTGGCGACCATATATGAGCTATGGGGTGGGTTTTTGTAATATTTTCCCACCCCTAACCCACTGAGTGTTCAATTCAGCCCGCCAGGGCGTCAATGTTGTCCTCTGTGAAGTTTTGTTATCTGTTTCTATGTCGTGTCTGTTAACGAGAGCCCCTCGGGGCTGGTGTCAACTGTCTGTCCTATATATTTCTACGTGTTTTATTCATGTCTATATACTTATGTGTTTAAGAAATAAGAAATAAACCATACAAACAAACTTGAAAATTAACACTTAATTGAAAAGTAAATAATCACTATCTAAATAAAATCAAACTACAAACTAGAGTTTTTTCAGTTTTGAAGAAAATGTCACCGAGGTGAGTTACACCGGAAGTCAGGTAAACCTCAGCACGTTGTCCATCACTTTCCGGCGTCTAATTGTTTCCGTCCCACCCTGTTATTGTGGAATAAAGCACAGTTATATCCGATAAACTAAACTAAATTAGATTCAATTAAGTGAACAATGACAACTTGATAGAGGGGCTCATTTCTCACATAATTGAATTTGATTCTCGCAACACGACTGATCGTGTAGGACAGTCATCGGTTTGTGACACATATTAACTTACTAAATTAAGCCAAATTTAGGATATGTATTATCATTATTATTATATCTAAATTTTCCCTTAACATTTTATTTAGAATTTGTTTTTTTCGGGAAATCACTCTAATTAAAGTCACAGAATGAATAAAGTGAATTGGGTGACCTGGTGGTCTAGGGGTAAGGTGTCAGACTTCTGTGCTGGCGGCCGGGGTTCAATCCTCGGTCCCGGTACAGATTTATCTGATTACCAAACCCTTCCTTCACCTCTGACAAGACATCTTGTGAATGTGNTAAACTGTAGGTCCTTCATTTCATCTCACAATCACCCTACCATTGCACATTAGCATAAGTGCGTATAACCCGAACGGGTAGTAAGATGCGGTGCTAATAATAATAAAGTGAATTTAAAAAAAATATCCACCATTCACTTGAATATGAGATAGTTAAAAAATAACATCCTTGTACCAACCCGCTTTGGTGGCTGCATAGTCTGAGGCGTCACTCTCGTAGTAGATTAGACAGCTGATGACGGAGAGATCGGGGTTCGATCTCGGTTGGGTGTACTGAGGGTGGTTTTTAATAAATGGTTTCCCATCCTCTCCCCGCAAAGACGGGTACACTTCCTACAAATCCAACCTTCTTAATCCCCAAACCATTATTGTAATTAGTACATAGACGTATAACCCGAACGGGTACTAGGAAGTGGCCCTAAAGTTAAAAAAATACTGGTAGTCACGAAGTCTAAGGCGTAAGGTTCGCAATGTATTATATTGCTTGTGACGGAGAAGGTAGAGGTTTGAAACTCGGTGGGATGCACTGGTGGGTGGGCAGAAGGGATTTACATGCGATTATCACTGTGGTTCCTTTATCCTTTCTCCACGCAAATGTGGATGCATTTACTCAAAAATATCCCTCATCTCTACTAGTTTTATTAAAAAATATATCGTGGCTAGAGAGGTAGTGTAACCGTCACAGCTGTTACCTTCACAAACGAAGGGTTTGAAAATGTGTAATCCGGTTGGCGTAGAGTTATTAAAAATAGATTTTTATACGGCCACCATCTTTTAAAGACTCAAACAGACCAGATATTTTTATTTTATTTTATTTCAATTGCACTGGGCTATGCCACTAGTTCAAGATCCAGGGAACTACTTCCTGGTTGTTTACCGCAAAGGAAAAGTCTAAACTCAACAATTGATTCGAGACTCCATAATTCTGTGAAATGCATTCGAGTAAGAAATATCCATACTGGGCTCCAATGCAAATCACAGATAATTTACACAAAATATTAGCGGATTCTGTTGATACCTGTTATGTGGGATGTAACTTAAGTCCCACAATAGGGAAATTACTCTCTCCCCAACTTTTGGAACCTGAGCCCCCCCCCATCTCTTTACGATAACGTCTTGATAGTGATTATTTCATGCTGGATCAAATAGCACAGATATTACATTTGTTAGTTACGGCTGTAGCCGCATCTATAGTAGCCCCATGGCTTCTTTGGTGCTGACTGACAGCTCACAGCTGACAACTGACGGCTTTGAAAATTTACCAGACCAAATTATGGATTCCTACACCGAACCATATGATCTGCAAAAACATGTGTTTAGCAGATGTCACTTCTGATGGTCAAAATTTAGGTATATACCTAAATGTTGACTGATCATAAGTCAGCTTTGATCTGTCAGTCAGCACCAAAGAAGCCATGGGCCTACTGTAAATATAATAACTTAGCTATTTAATCCAGCATGATAAGGGCATTCGTACAGCTTTAATTGTACTTTTGGCAGGATAAAGCCCTCCCGAGTCGAGGATGGCTATTTTATCTGATATCTCGTGGTCGTACAGTGGCCCCATGGCTTCTTTGGTGCTGACTGACAGCTCACAGCTGACAGATAAAAGCTTTGAAAAGCTACCAGACCAAATTATGTATCCCTACGCCGAACCATATGATCTGCAAAAACATGTGTTTAGCAGATGTCACTTCTGATGGTCAAAATTTAGGTATATACCTAAATGTTGACTGTCAGAAGTCAGCTGTGAGCTGTCAGTCAGCACCAAGGAAGCCATGGGGCTACTGTAGTTGATAACTCATATGTATCTGATGATTTACGCACGTCCATCACAGACTCTGCCTTAAAATATGAATGAAGAATAACCCTGAACACTGGATGATTCCTGGATAGCTCAGTGATAAGAGCATTGGCGTATTAAGATAAAGGGTTCGGGTTCGAGTCCCGTATCCAGGTGCTATTTTTACATTTAACGAAAATGATTGTTTATCAGTTGATCCATTTTGGCAGCGTGTTTACCTCCTTCTCTCTTCCGATCCTTCATGCACACAAATCCAGCACAATCGTCTTACTCTTTGTCTTTACACAGCATTGATATAGGTTATATACATTGAAAACAGTACTTTATTCCTTCCTTTTTACTATCCTAGATAAATATAATTATGGTTTCATTGATTTATTTGCTTCCAGGGATATTTTTAGTAGCAAATTTTATGAATAATACAAATTTCCAGGCTGTGGACAGTTTTCAAAAAGAGATAAATTAAAAGGAAAAATTTACTATAGATAAAAATGCAATTAGTCAGTTACGACAATGTCTTGAATTATATTAGATTTTTTTTTTACTTTTTCATATAAAGAGAAAGTATTGTAATCGTGAACATTTTTGACCTTGAAACTTTGATTTTTGTATGTTCCCCGAAACCCCAAAAGATGGTATTAAAATTATTATTCCGCCTGTCCCTGGTGCTACAGCCAAAATGTATGAATTTATTTCAAAGTCCGATATTTATGTTATATGGCTAAACCTCGGGGCTGTTTTTATTTTAAAATTAGTGCTTACATTTAAACTAGTTTACTGATGACTGATTTATAGACACTTTTAGTAATATAAAATATATATTTAACGATTTGGCTCAAAATGAATATCAGAGAATTTATTTTACATGATAAATTACGTTTGATATTTGTTTTTCTAAAATAGATTCATTTAAATGGAAATTTCACAATAATTGTCTTTTACGATTTAGTTCAAATTGGGTGTCTGGGAATTGTTGTCATGATAAATAAGAATAAATTTTTATTTTTCCACTAAATTAAGTCAAGGGTAGTTTAATACTGACTTATCTTTAATTTTATTTTTAAAATGGCTTTAAAAGTGTTGTTTAAAATTTATTTATTCTTATTATTAACAAAACACAATTGGTTTTTTTGAGGAAATATTATGTGAAGATAGTTTATTGAAAATATATTATTTAAAATTTTGTTCCTAACTATAATAGTTATATGATAAAGTTTGTACGATTATGTCGTATCATTTATTTATTAGTTGTATTAATGGAAAGCCCGAAGAGTGAATATGTCCTACAGTGACTTGGAGGATCCTGCCTTGACAAACTGCTAAAGTCTGATTGTCATAGGTGAAATTTTCAAAAATAGGCTTTGGGTAAACTACCTTTAAGTATGTTTTCTTCATACAACCAACACATCATCTTATTAATCATAATAATCACTCTTTATATATACATTTTAAACCAAATCGTTCAAATATGTTTAACAAACTTGAGTTTTTTTAAAAAAAATTGTAAACTATCCTAAAATTATTTGTTATTTGTAAAAATATAAAAAATCTTCTTATTTATCATGAAAAACTATTCACTGATTGAATTCAATCTTGAATGTCAATTTCCAAAAGAATTCAAACTCTCTATAATTTGTTGTACGTAAACTACTCTTAAATTAATTTATTTTAGGTAAATAAATAAACAAACATTAGAATTGATATGAAAACTATTCCCCTAATAACAATTTTGAAATAAATCGCTAAAGATTTTTTTTAATTCAAATTTTAAAAAATCTGTTAACTACTCCTAACCGAATTTTACCCTAAAAAACAATTAGGCTATACAGATTTATCTTTCATGTTCATGTCTAACACTCCCAAGATACCCATTTGGAACCAAATAGATAGGAACATTTTTAAATACCTGCAATTTAAAAAAAATCAGTGACTAGTAAACACCCTAAAACGAATATTTGTCCAAAAACCAATCATATATAATGATATTTGTCATGTCAAACAAATTCTAGATATGGAATTTAAACAAAATTGCTACAGCCATTTTCTAAAAATTTGAAATTCATAGAAGTACTCATTTGTAAACTACCCTTGATTGAAAGGCCATAATAAAAAATAATTATTTTGTGGTATTTCTCTATAAAATAAACATATCAAATTTGAACAAAACCCATCAAACCGTTTTGTATCTGTGGCCAGGGACAGACCGACAAACACACAGCCATAGGGACACAGACAGAATTGTAAAATCCACTTTTTTGGTTCAAATTAATCATAATCTCGATATAGATTTTTTCCCCGCTGACAATTCTATTTCTTGATATGAGAGAGTATAAACAGGTAATGTAAAGTCCATAGTAATGCAAACATAGCTAACCTGTTTTAGCATGCTTCTAAAACTCAAGAAGTGTAATTTAAAAAAATAATAATTATGGTTGATATAGGTACACTGAGCCCCGGATTGGAGTGAATATTACTAATTTTTATGTTATATAAATTTACATAAATTAGGAAATACTTAAAATCCATAACTTAAAACTTAATGACCTAGCTTCGCTCGACAAACGACGGCTATCTTTCTTTTTAATGACAAAAAATATTTGTTTTGGTAAAATATAAACATAAAAGATCCCACAAGTAACTTCAATATTAATTTATAGACTATAATTTTGTACATGTATTTTTGGATGTTAAATTTCCCCTAAAATAAATTTTCTTAGAGGCAAAGTGTTTTGGTTCCGGTCTAACTCTTTACTCAGCAGGAAGATGTCAATAGAAAGTATTTTCAAAATGTAAATTATTACCTTCGATGCTATAATAATGTATATTTCAAATATGAATATAAACATGGTATAAATTGTATTTATCACACCAAGAATTATCAAATTCTTAACTTGCGTATGGTTTTTTCGATAATCAACACGCCTACTAATTAATGTTACTTACCGATATACAGAACTTGAAGCATCGCCAGCATGGCTAGGCAACCTAGGCTACGTTAGGGATAAGCGGGAAGCATACCCGGCTTTGATTATAGTCTACAACAGCAAGAGAGACGCTCATCAGTTCTGTTGCAACCAGTTATATATTTAAGGAGAAATAAGGGGTAAGGTGGGTTGCTTCTCGTGTAGAGGTCCTCAACAGGTGGTGATAATAAATTTCTTAACACTAAATTACTCTTAAAACAGTTAAAATTGTTATAAAACGTAATTTGAGATGTAGCTATTAGGAATTATATAAGACTACAATAAGCTATGAGCCTAGAAATTGACTAAGGATAAAATAATACATTACTAATCATACTTTATGTTAAAGGGTGTATTTGATCTTCACTTGGCATGGTCCTGGTAACAATAATAATTGTAATACAGGTAATGCACGATATTTCGTAATTACTTTTATTAGGTATGTCTTCACATTTGATTTGGTTGTAGAACAGTGGTTATCATTAATAAAAGCACATACCTAACTAAAAAAAAATAGTTTATCGTTTTTAGAGTGTTTAAAAATCTAAAGGTTAATAGAGCTTGGGACTGCAACTTTATTTAACTCTGAACCACTCGTAAATAAAAATGGGACATGGAGATATTCCCGTAGGAATAGATTTACTGGGGCATAAATAATAATTTTTTAGAAATATTCCCGGGCTAAAATAGGTTGTGGCACTTGATAAAACTACTGGCTTTTTTAATATTATATTTGTTTTCTGAACTAATCATTAGTTTAGTTGTACTAGATAAACACTATAAATTAAATTAAATTAAGGTAGTGAGTTTAAGATTTGATATGGGTATTTATAAAACTTCGTCTCTATGAGCTGGTAATATTCCCACAAATGTTCTCACATTTGGTTTTCAATCACCGCGTTCAGGTTATACGTATAGCTACTCAAATGAGGTCGGGATGATGAAGAACGTATTTTAGGGGTAATCTACCCCCATTTGCCCTGGAATGAGAGTGAGAAACCATTCAGGAAAAACCATCCTTAGTAGACCCGACCGGGATTTTACCCCTGTCTTCAGCAGGCCAGTCTAACACGAGAGTGACGCCTTAGACCAATCGGTCACTGAAGCGAGTTGGATTTTATTAATCACTATCCGTACCTCACCTGTTTACGCACCACATGAAGTATAAGGTCCCTCATACACAACTGGCTATGGTTTCATACTTAATTTGGCTGAGAAGCTTGTACTGAAATAACTATGGCAACTATCACGAAATAGCTAGCAATGTAAAGGGCATCCACGGTTGGAGAGGTAGTATCTGATTCCTAATCCATTAGCGTAATTAGTACTTAAGCGTATAACCCGAACGGGTAGTAAGATGCGGTGCTAAATAAATAAGTATTCTTAAAGGGTTGAGGCCCTCTCCTGTTTTCGGTTGTCTTGATTCTGAAACTGCATTGCCTTATACGGCTGTGAAAACGGTATAAAAGGAGGAGATGGCCTGGAGAGGGGATGGAAGATGGACCCCAACAGCAAAGACTCCTATCAATATTGACCGCCAATAATATGTTTATACTGTTCATACTGAAAGGGGCTCCAAATGTCTACTGCGCATGCGTTTCTAAATAAATATTGTTGAAATACAAGGACCTGCGCTATTACCAAACTACGCACAAGTTTTACTGAAAGTTACATGTTACCCGCTTCGGTGGCCGCATGTTCCCTCTCGCAATGGACTGGACTGCCGATGACATTGACATCGGGGTTCAAATCCCGGTCGGTTGTTCTTAAGGATCTTTTTACTAAATGATTTTTCGTCCAGTTCCTTGCAAATGTGAGTGCACTTCTTCTAAATTAAACCTTCCTAATCTTGGCTCATTAGTGTAATGAGTACATATCCGTATAACCTGAAATGGGAGTGAACAATCTACAGGTTTTGCTAATAGTAATCACCATGTTCGTTGATCGTTCACACGGTATTAGTCTACTTGTACTGAATTCAGTTCTGAATTACTTAAGAAAATATCCCCTTATGTTCGTTCGGAGTCTTATTCTAGGTTAATCTAAGTTAGTTTTTTTTTTACCCAACCGCGTCTTATTTCCCGTCTGGGCTATCTGCATATTCACACTTATCGGGTAGGAAGATAAATTCTAGAGGAAATATATACGCATTTGTGCGGTGGGAGATTATTTAGTAAACAAAACCTCAGTATGCCCAGCTGGGATTCAAAGCCCGGGCCTCCCCATCACTGGCAAACCATATAAAATGAAATTGACATCCTAATACGTGTTTTCACTGATTCGAATTAGTTTTTAAATCTTATACCGAAATATGTGTGTCTAGAAAGAGCTCAATAAATACAGGACATTTAAACAGTAGGATGCACCTTAGAAATTAAATTTTGAATCATAAATTTTCCGCTAAAAATTTCAGTCGGTTGATTCACAGGAGAAGAAGGTGTATTCGTAAAGGCTTTGATTATAATATTTAATTATTAACATGTCTGATCTACAGCAGACCCGATGTTAGTGACGCATTCAACCACCAAGCTCTGTAGTTTATACTCGAGTGTGGGAAGAGAACTGAAATAGCTGTTATTGCTCTATTGTAACTCATTTTATAATGTTTATGGTGTTTATTTAATTCTACTATACATTATTTAAAAATATGTCTCACTCCAAAATAAATTCTAAATATTCCAACAGGGCTCTTTTTTCTTAACGACCCTTTATATTGAATTTTATTAATATAACTAAATATGTGAAATTGTGATATTAGCTTATTTTAAACAAATTTCTAAGCACATTTGCGGATCTGTGAGACTAGGCTTGATGAAAAAGGGCTCTAGATTTGCCTTCTTCTAATAAAAACGGTCATTTTCTTTGTAAACTCAAAACAGAAAATGTTAATATATTTGAGAACTAGCAGCGAACTTTCCTCTTTACCTTGAGATATAAAGTTTCGTAGTTTTCCTTCATTCTTTTCTTATTGATATATTAAAGGGTGGTTGTAGGTGGAGGGTGAAATGAAGTATAAGCTTAGATAAAATAGAGAAGTTTTCACAGAAAAAGGCATATACCATTATATTTTAAACCGTGTAGCCTGACAGCGATTGATACTCTCTCGCTGACTGAGGCGGCCGCCTTGACGTCCATGGTAGAAATTAAACAGAAGTGTGAACTTTAAAATTGGCGATGTCTCGATCGAATTCGTTCCATTAATATGGGTGGCAAATTTTCCAGAAAATTTTCCATCGGGAATGTACCATGCTTATTTGTGTCTCTCTCTTGTCCTCGGGCACATAGTAACCGCGCAACGACTGTACCGGCGTGGGATCTAGTCTGTATTCCGCGGTGTTGGCTTTGTCGGGGCGGGTAGGGGGTGGGAGGCTATGTTGTTATGGTACCGGGATCTGATGAGAGAAGGAGCGCAGTGAGGCGTATAGGACGAACACAAGTTCTCACTGAAAAGAGAAGACGATGGAGGGAGAGAACAATTCCCTGTTGAGCGTTGTGCAGTGAATCAGGGGCTAACGTGTACAACTAGTTCCTAGACGGGACCTTTCCCCTCTGAGAGATGCGAGTTTCTTCGGACCAGTGGCACACTCAGAATTTTTCTTAATGAAGGGGGAGGGGGGATGTAATTTACTGAAGTTATTATTCCTGTTCTTTTATCCAAATGAGAATTTCTAGGGGTATTTTAATGTGTAAAAGAGGGTACAACTTTCGAATATCAAGACACAAGTTTGCTCTTTTTTAATATTTCGCCCATGCATTTGACGCGTTTTCATTTATCTATATTTTAGTTAAACTTAACAATATGTCTTAAGTTTTTATTTAATTTCAATATTGGAAACGGTGCGGGCAAATACTTCATTTACCCCCGTCTAAGTGTGCCACTTCTTTGGTAAGAGGCATATGAATATTAAACCTAATTTATTTTATGTATCACCCTTATGTGGCATGTTAAAAAACTCAGAAAGGTAATTGAAAATATCATTCAGGCGAAATTGGTAGATCCTTTCGGGCTCGCTCACAGAAATTTAGTGTGGAAGACAACGGGTAACCACCGCACTTTCTGACCTCCCCTAGTACATGGAATTTCTACCAGATGGTGCGGCCAGCGCTAACCAGCCGAAGGGCTGAGTGCACGCCGAGCTCCGGATAGATAAAAATCACATTAACCCAACCTTAGAAAGAAAATATCATTCTTACACTTTTATTATTTTAATTAATCACATTTATCACAAGTGTTATAAGTGTTTTTAGGTTATTACGTTTAAAACCATGGTTATTCACATCTAAAAGAGAGGAAAGATAATATAAAGTGCACCAAAATTAACGTGGAGAGAAGATGGGAAAATAAAACCATATGTGGTAAATCAACATATTTGTAAAACAACACCGCGTATAACTAACCTTTCGGGCTACATGCATTCACATTGTTTATACTCTACGCCAGGTGTGGCCAACCTTTCTTCCTGGCGTGCCACTATTTGCGCTAAGAATCCTTGGCGTGCCACTCCACCCCAAAATCTCAAACTTAACTTAACCTCAGTATCCACAACACCTTTAGACAAATATAGCCAATAATAAATAAAGCCCATTTAAAAATTGATAATATAATACTGTAATATAACTTATATAATTATTTATTGCTAATTATATTAGGAGTTTAGGTTATACTTGTGTTTCTCAGATAGGACATCATAAAATACATGAGCAAAACCCCATATAGAATATTTAACTTTTAATCAAAAATTGCATGTTTCAAGAATTTTAATTTCAAAAATAATTCACAGCTACTGTACACTGTTCACACGCTGTAATTCTGTGACTATGTTCTATTAATGATAGTTAATAAAAACAGCAATAAGAAGACAACTGAATAATAGTAGAAATCACAACAATTTTTAATAATAAAAACATAAATATTTCAGCTTTCAGTGAGTTTTCTGGGTCTCTTTAACGTTAACAAGCTCATTAATATTTGGATTTGTTTTGGAAGAAGCAAGAAGGATCAGGTTTTTTAGATGCTTATCAGTAAGAACTGAACGGTACTTATTTTTGACCAAGTTCATAATTGAAAATGTTTGCTCACATATGTACGTAGAACCAAACCTACAACAATATCTCAAGGCCAGGTCTCTTAATTTAGGATACTGGCACGAGGGAAGGCATTTCCAGAAGATGGAAAATTCTTGTCTGAATGGATTCTAAAGTACTTCCTTGTACTTGCTGTGAATTGCAGCGTTGTTCTGAATATCAAGAATTTCAATTTGAACGTCAGAAGGTTAGAGATAGAGAACCACTTCCTCCATAGAAATTTAAAAAGGATTCGGGAAAAGTTGAACATTTTTTCTTTTCATCCTGGAAGTCTGAAAACCTAGTTTCAAAAGAGTTTTTCAAATCAGAAATAGCATGTTTGTATTTATTAAAGCCTGGAAGCCCACCACTACATTCTCTGTTGGAATGTGTTTTCATTCGAGTAAATTGGGAGAGCTCATTCTGAGAAATATTATGATCCAGCAGAGTGAGCTTTGCTTTAAAAGCCTGAATAGAATTGAATAGGGTCGGAAACATGTTATTTTTACCTTGCAAACGCTGATTCAAGTTGTTAAGGTGACCCATAATGTCCGTCAGAAAAGCTAACTCCCATAGCCAGTCTTCATTCTTCAAAAGCGTACACTCATCAGGTAGTTCCCCATTTTCTTCCAAAAACTTTAGATTATTACCCTTTAAATTCTAAAATCTCTCAAGTGCCTTTCCCTGTGACAACCAACGGACACTACAATGAAGTAGAAGCTCACCACGGTGTTTGTCTTCCGATTCTGCTTCAAGGAGTTCACGGAATTCCCTTCTGTTTAGTGCCCTAGCTCAGATCTTGTTGATACATCGCAACACTGGATCGAGCACAGAAGAGAATTTCATGTATTTGGCACAAAGGGCTTCTTGATGGATAATGCAGTGGTATTTTAAAACTTTACGCTTCAAATAACCTTCCAACAAAGCTACAAAACCTTTTACTTTGTCAGTCATTGCCGCGGCCCCATCCATACAAACACTGTCTAATTTATCCCAATCTAAACTGTTGTTTTCAATGACTAATTTTATTTCTTTCAAAATATTTTCCCCTCTACATAAAACTAGCTGTTGCAAGTCTAGAAGATCTTCAGTGACATCAAATTGATCGTTTATACAACGCACACAAACACAGAGTTGAGCAGTGTCACTTACATCGCAGCTCTCATCCAAGGTGATGGAAAAGTATTTACAAGAATTTATAAACGAAACTACTTGTTTGCAAACGTCACCAGATATCTCATCGATCCACCGCATAACTGTATTTCTTGAAAGTGCAACGTCATTCACCATTTTAATGACATTAGGATCTTCAGTGGCTTTTGCGAAGGCCATTAGACTTGGCTTTATTATCTCTTCTCCTTCGGAGTATGGCTTTTTTTTTCGAGCAATGATGAGGGCGATTTCATAAGAAACTTTGACCATTGTCATCAGCTGATCACTTTTTGTTTTAAAAAGCATGTGTTGCCCAGTTAGTGAATGTTTCTTTTTATTTACAAATTCTGTTATTAATGCTGAACCAATTGGATATTTTATGTTAATATCGGGATGCATCTGTTTGAAGTGCCGATTTAGATTAAACTTTTTGGGAACTGCAACACTAGCCCCAAAAATAAGACACACAGGCTTTGAAGAGTTTCCTTTTGTAAATAAAAACTGTTCTTCCCATTCACTATTAAACTCCCGAAGAGCAATATCGTCCTCGTACTTCCTTTTGGAAGTAGATGGCTTACTTAAGGCCATTACAAAACGATACTAACAGCAAGTGAATCACTATAGAAACAAATATTTTACAGCGGAGGATAACACAGTACGCAACAGTCAGTTCTGCACCAAACAACAAACTGAGTAGAAACATGTGATTTGTGCAGACTGAGGAATGTGTCCTTGACTGCTGGACTAGTCGTGGTGGCACGAAAGGGGGAGAAGGGGTTGGGGTTGTAGTGGAAAGGGAATAGAAAGCTTTAGTAGCGGGAAACAATACAACAGAGACGGCCAACTTAGTAGACCTAAAATTTTTAGAAACTTATTTACCTGGTCCAATTAGGTTATTTATTTTTTCATCAAATTTGTTATTGTTATATTTGGTGACTTTAGGCGTGCCACTCAAAATACTTCCGCGTGGCACTCGTGCCGCGGGTTGGCCACCCCTGCTCTACGCTACACTGCTATTTAAACTGTTTTAGGACCCGCGTGGTGGGTAGGCTGGGTAGCATAGTTGCCACATAGCGGGAGTTTGCGCGTTACTTCTATGCAAGCATACTCAGTGACTGTCGAGAAATCTGGCAACGTGCATCGTTTGCTATGACAATTACTCTCCACGGATTGGTCGAGCATGTGACGAGCCTCCCCCCCTCCCCACTCCGGCTGCACTAACCTCAATCCGCAAGCAGTTTAAAACGCAGTATATTGTGATAGGGAGGAGGATGAACATTTTAGATTAAATGTATCCAGATTACCATTGGGGTAGAATGGGAAATTTCAGTACACCCGGCTGGGATTCGAGTGACGCCCTCCCCATCGGCGACAAACCAGACTATATAAGTTTGGCATACAGACCGTGTTCCCAACGATGCGGATGCCACCATTATACCCTGCCGAGATTCTACCATCATTGGTAATCCAATTGATAGTTAGACTAGTGTCTCAGACCGCTCGACCACTGGTTCGTGTACCTCGATTAAAACAAAATTACAAAATTATAAATTTACACTTTTGAATAGTTCTTTGTTCCAAATTTTCTCTATTTGTTAGTAAAATATCGGCCCATGCTTGTATTTTTAAATACTATTTTCCTTTCTATAAAGCTGCTCGCTCCTCGATCGAAACGAAATGAGAAATAAGCGGAGATTCACATATGGAAAAGGTAAGTTTTTTTTTGCAGTTTTTATATCAAAATACTGGTCAAAATAAATAAAATATTACTTCAGTAGAAACATAGAATTTAATTTTATTCACATGGTGACCACAACAGTTCTGAAATATCTGTCAAAGGTGTCCTGGAATTTACTGACGTTTAAAATTTCTATTTTAATTTATTTGAGGTATTACCCGTGCACTTTCTGAACCGACTGATTATATCAGCACATGGAAATTGTCTCTGAGTGAGAATGAAAGTGTCTACCAATCTTGCCGGAAAAGGTATTTATACATATCTTCCAGGGATATTTCACATTCCACAATCGATACGAGACCGACGGTTTTACTTCCACCTCCGAAGGAGGATGGTTTAAGGATTTTTATCGCTCAAGAAAAATCCATTGACCTCGGCTGGTTTTGAAGCCATGAACATTGGGCCCTGAGGCGAACCCTTTACGCCAATACTCTTTTTAGTACCATGCCCTAAAACCACCGAGGTAGACCTCTTCAATTAAAAGGTTTGTCATTTACTGTCGCTTTGATAATAACAGGTATTCAAGAAATGTTGAGGGTGACCTGGCGGTCTAGGGATAAGGTGTCAGACTTCTGTGCTGGCGGCCGGGGTTCAATCCTCGGTCCCGGCAAAGATCTATCTGATTACCAAACCTTTCCATCACCTCTGACAAGACATCTTGTGAATGTGGGGAATGCCAGGCCTCCACCGTGGTTCGGATTCCACGTTAAGCTGTAGGTCCTTCATTTCATCTCACAATCACCCTACCATTACATATTAGCGTAAGTGCGTATAACCCGAACGGGTAGTAAGACGCGGTGCTTATAATAATAATAATAATAATAATAATAATAATAATAATAATAATAATAACTGTTGAGATCATCGTGTGAAGAAAATCAAACCCTATGATTCTAATGAAGCAATATTTTATTAGGTTAGCAAAAAAAATCTAAAAAAAAGGCAAAAACGCTGTTCTTTTCTCGCGTTCCCTACATCCGCACCTTATAAAAAAGAATAAACCCCTCACACCACTTTCCGGGCGCTGTGGGCCCCTGTCGCTCTTCTCTCTCTTCTTCTTCCTCGCTCTTTCCTCGTATCCTAGTGTCACTCCACAACGTACTTTCAGCTCAAAATGTCTCGCGCGGCTGAACAAGTTCGCACCCGAGGAGAGGGGGAGTAGAAAGGGTGGCGTGAGACTTGATACCCGACCGGCACGGTTCTAAACTCTCGCGAGACACACAAGTAACTTCATATCCGCAGAAAGTCCTTGTTACCTTGGCGGTGCCGGTACACTTCATTAGCATAATAAGCTTGAGGAAGGTGGGGGGTCACTTTGCGTGTCACAAGCTCAGATTGAGAAACAATATTTAAACTAATGGTACGACACAATCGCACAAACTTTCTCATATTGTGTATTATTGCTTTAAAGATAGTTGTTCAAAAATAGGTTTTCAGTAAACTATTTATAAATATGTTCTCCTCATAAAAACCACACATCGTTTTGTTAATTACAATAATCACTCTTTATATGAACATTTTAAACAAAATTTTTCAAATAGACTATATCTAACAAAATTCAAATTTTCAAAAATTAACTATTTTTAAACCATCCTAAACTTATTTGTTATCTGTAAAATAAAAACGTATTCTTATTTATTACGAAAAACTATTCACAGATTACCATTTTGAATTCAATCTTCAAGGTCAATTTCAAAAAAATTCAAATTTTCTATAATTCGTTTTAAGTAAGCTGCCCTTGAATTAATTTATTTTAGATAAATAAATATACATTAATAGTTATTACTGATGATGTAAAATAGTCCCCTTATACTGATTTTGAACCAAATCTTTTTAAAGTTTTTTATAAATCCTTCATTACTTAACTATTATTTGTAAATGACTCAAAAAACTCTACACAATTATTTAGAATAGAAACAACTAAACAGATAGATAATATTTTTGAAACAAATCGCTAAAGCCATTTTTTAAAATATTCAAATTAAAAAAAGTTGTCATTAAACTACCCATACAGGATCTTTTACCCAAAATACAAGTACACACTGCAATTTGTCACGTCAAACACAATCAGGATAACCCTTTGGAACCAAATCGTAAGAGTCATTTGTGATTTAAAAAATCAGTCATCAGTAAACTACCCTTCAACGAATTTTTGCTCAAAAACCAATTATATAGTACTATTTTTTCATGTCAAACAAATCCTTGATATGCATTTTAAACAAAATTGTTTGGGCCATTTTTGAAAAATATGAAATTAAAAAAAAACTCATCAGTAAACTACCCTGAATTGAAGGGCTAGGGTAAAAAAAAAAGATTTTGTGGTATAGCCCTATAAAATATAAATATCAAGTTTGAACCAAATTCATCAACTACCGAAGAAGGGGAGATCGGGGCTCGATCCCGGTCGGGTGTATTGAGTTTTTCCTAAATGGTTTTTCACTCTCCTTACACGCAAATGCGGGTGCATTTCATATAAATCAAACCTATCTAATTCCTAAACTATTAATATAATTAGTACATAGGTGTAAAACCCGACCGGTTAGTAAGAGGCGGTGCTAAAAAAAAATCCATCAAACTGTTTTGTACCCGTGGCCAGGGACAGATAGATAGCTAGACATGGGGACTGACATATTTTAAAATCCACTTTTTTGGGTTAGTGTTCACATAAAACGCAAAGATTCGTAAAAATCTCGGGATAGAGTTTTCACGATCACAATACTTTCCCCTGATATGAGAAATTAAAAAAAGGAGAGGGGTAGAATTACAACTTAGCTCTGGTTTTTTTTCACTGCAACTTTGTACCTGTTAGAGATATACGCATTTATTACGCTGGTAATGAAGTAGGGATAGGAAAGATAACCATGTAGAGGAACATATCAGCAGGTGATCTGGTGGTCTAGGGGTAAGGTGTCGGACTTCTGTACTGGGGTCTGGGGCTCAATTCTCGGTCCCGGCACAGATTTATCTGATTACCAAACCCTTCCTTCACCTCTGACAAGTCGTGTATTAATCACAACTTGTGAATGTGAGGAATGCCAGGCCTCCAACGTGGTTCGGATCCCATGTTAGACTGTAGGTCCTCCGTTTCCTCTCACAATCACCCTACCATTACACATTAGCGTAAGTGCGTATAATCCGAACGGGTAGTAAGATGCAGTGCTAATAATAATAATAATAATATAACAGCATTTTCACAAAGGGAGAGGGGGAAAACATTTAAGAAAAAATCTTCAGTACACCTATCTTCTGCTCACCGGTATTTCTATTTTAAATGAGAGCGACGCGTTATACCATTTGACCACCAAGGAGGGTTTTAGCGTTGTTGAAAGTGCGTTTGTGTTTTGACTGAAAGGGGCACGGTTTCGATTTCTGGTAGGCTCTTTCCCGAAACAGGGAATTAATTATCGAGTTTTGTTTTTTGTGTATATACTAGAATAAGTCGCTAAGAGCTGTCGCAGTCTGAGGCGTCAGACTCACATTAGACTGGGCTGCCGTTGACGGAGGGGGTTTAGGTTCGAATCTCTTTCATTATTATTTATAATTCCTTATGTGATTTATTTCCCAGTCCCTCTCTACACTTATTTGGATGCACTTCCTTTATAAACCACCCTCCTTATCCTTACCCCGGAGATTAGTCAGTTTTTGTTTCGCTCCTTCCGGGCAAAACGCATTCAACTAAACTCATGGTATAGAGATGAGGAAGGTAGGATCCAGAGAAAATATAACCTCAATTGGAGGGAGTTAGAGTGATAGACCACAGGGAAAACCACCTCCTGAACACGCTGCCGGGATTCACACCCCGACATCCCAGTTACTGACAATTTAGGCTGAATGAAATTTCTATTTAAGCAGTTAAATAATACAGGTGTTGTAACGTTAAATTCTTCGTAGATATTAGTTCAGTGCTGACGAACAAATAGCACGCAAGAAAATTTTCAGCTATAAATGCCTTAAAAATGAAAGAGAAAAGTGGGACCATTGGCAAAATCTGTTAAATAGTTTTAGCTTACAGAATCAAAACCTGTTGAAATCATCCTCATGTTTACATTTGCAAAAGCCGTTATAATTGATTAAAACCGCATGGCCATTTTGAATAAACAAATGCAAAACAAGTTAATTTTTGTTCAGGTGACAAATATCTGATGGACCTATTTTCGTTTTATTTTCATTTCAAAATTAATTTCATAGTGGTTAATATTAAAGTTTAATGTTGGCTGCATTTCGTTTTTTAGAATTAACTTGAAAAACAGAAGCTGTTGCTATAAAAATATGAGGAAACATTACTTTTTCCTAACCTAGGCTTACAGTAGTTTCACAATATAAAGTGTTCATTTTAATCGTCGTTTGCTATGGTATTTTAAATAATCGAAGAGCATGAAAACGAAAGTGTTGCAAATCCAAATGACACGGTTATTATAGAAACACCTTCTGAAATGTCAAGAAAACGTAAACGACGTCCAGACGAGTGGAAGCACAACGTCGCCAAGAAGGATAGGTAAGGTTATTAATGTATATTTCTCCCATCCTACTATCACACACACACACACACACACACACACACACACACACACACACCTTAGAAGTATAAATTGCTAATATATGAAGAAGAACCCAAAAATATTATAAAACTATAATAACGTACAAGATAGGGCCTATAGCTTTTTTGCAAACACCTAACCTAAAGAAAGTGGCCGCTATCAATACCTTACATAGCTAAATCAATAGCCTTATCCCTATCTCATACTTTTACAGTTCATTAACCATTTTATATTAATTTCCAATTATTTTATGTTACAGACACCGACCTAAAGGTTTTCCATTCATACCAACATGTGTTCATGGGCAAAATAGCATCTTCAAATGTAAGGAGCTTTCAATGCAGGATGTGAGAAAAATACACCAGCACTACTACAAAGACGCCAATTTATAATCAAAAAAGAGTTTCACCCTCCAACATGGGACAGTGTCATCAGTGCAGAGAAATCGAGCTCAGCGGGGTAGGTTTAATTCTCGTGAAAGACTGGTAAGCACCAATTTTATTTTACCTAAACAGCGTGGAAGAGTAAAACGGATCGTAAAAGTGTGTTGTACTGCATTTCTAGGCATATTACAAGAAAGTAGAGACAGAGTGCAAAGGCTGTGTAAAAAATATCTAGAAGAAGGTGTGAAAGTCGTGGAGGTGCCCGTCAAGTTGAAAAATACAGTTTTAAAAGACAAGCTGTCAAGGACTTCTTCAAAACCTTTATACCCATACAAAACCATTACTGTAGGGGGAAAATTAAAACTAGGCAGTACCTAAATAGTGATTTGTCTCGAAGAAAGATGTGGGAAATGCACCATGAAAAGCACCGGAAGAGCAACTCAAGGTTGAATATAAATTTTTCAGAAATGTTTTCAATGGCAATTTTAATATAAGTTTTAACGCACCGTATACAGATAAATGCTCAGCGTGTACATGTCTAGGGAATAAAATTGCTGACGAGAAAAACAGAGATAAAAAAAGGAACTGGCAGTAGAACGTAAAGTACACAAGAAAAGGGCTGATATATGTTTATGAAAAGTTATGTGAGGGAAATGACCATGAGACAGTTCTCAGCTATGATTGTCAGAAGAACTTGGTAATGCTGAAAATACCTAACCAGGAGGCTTATTGCCGACGTCAATTCTACTTGTATAACTTTACCATTTGTGAGGGTATTTCAACAATTAATCAAATTAAAGAAAACACTTTTTGCTATGTATGGACAGAAAATAAGAATTTCTAAAAGATCTGTGCAAATCGCATCCCCATTACATCACAGGTTGTCTGGTTTAGATCTTGATAGAATCACCACAGTCCGTCTGTTTTCTGATGATTGTGTTGGACAGAATAAAAATGAGAATCTTATATAAATGCTTTCACACTGGTTGATACTAGAGGCTCCTCCCACATATAAAGAAAGTTTTGATATGCTTCCCGATCGTGGGCCATTCTTTTATCTTGCCCAATCGGGTATTTGGCAATTTTGAACGACAGTTAAAGGCCAAAAGTGTAATTGTCAATATGGAGGAATACCTGCAGGTTTTTGACAAGTTTTTAACTGTCTTTCACCTAGGTAAAGATTGTAAAATGAGCGATTGGAAATTTGCTTCAGATGAAGTATTGAAAAAGCCAGCTGAGTGACATTTTCAGTTTCAAAAATCCAAAAAGATTGTTTCTAAACGAAGTAAAACTGGAAAAACTATCCTAGTTCAGGGTGAGCCATTTTATAATTTTGGAGTTGGGGAGGCGTAAACACTGTGCAATCAAGGAAAGACTTTTCGAAACACTCAGCTTACTGAGGTGCAAAAAGGAGTGACTTTGAAGCCTGCTAAAATCACAGACGTTAAACGCTTCACTTTGGTGAGGAATGATATGAACAACCAAGGCTTCAATTTTACAATAACGGTTTTGCTGAGTAAATAAACCCAGTTCCTTTGATGCTAGGAAATTTGGAAGAAGAAGAGATGGATTTTGAATTGACAGAAGATGATGCTCTTGAGGAGATTCGTTAATTTTTGTGTTGAACATTTACGCATTTTTTTCTTTCAAAGGTGGACCTTATAACAATGGAAACAATATTCCTTCAGGACCTATAATTTTTATACGTATTAATAAAGTCTTTTGTTCTAAGAAAAATAGTTTTTTTTATTTAAATTTATATTTAAAAACTCCATTCCCATGGATATAACAGGCTTTGTACTTTGATTCTAAAAGCAAATGGCCAATCATACATACGCAAAACATGTTATTTCCACTGTACAGATGCAAAACCTGTTAAATCCAAACTTAAAATAAAAATAATATAATTTCTATTGCTGTGATATTATACAGCTTTTGTTAAACAGAATAATTTGTCTTTAATTGTTGCTAAAAGTTTCTATAATTTATCATTGTCAAGTTAGTTGTTTTAAGTTTTTTGCGATTATCCGAAAATTCTTTCCGGTGGAGTTGACGGGTTTTGCATATGGGCTACTCATATATAATTTAAAAGTAACATATTTGAAAATATAATTATGTGATAATTTATTAATACAAGTATTTTAAATACATGTTACTAAATATAGTTCAAAAAGGCCACTTTTGGGGGAATGTGTTACAGGACCACTGGTTATTTCCCTCCCTACTATATTTACTTGAGCTAACAACTTACTTTAAGTCGCAAATAAAATACTGTAGACATAATAGTTAAGGTTTGTTCATACCGATGCCAAAATAAACATCTTGTTTATTGTACACTTTTCTGATAAATCGTTAGTAACCCCGTGTGCTAAACGTATTAGTTATAAAGAAAGAAATATCTGCACTGGTGGACACACGGTATATCTGTCAAGTTAATTTAGTTTGTTTTGACAGTAATGCGTGGTTCAGGGTTCGAATCCCATATGGATTTCTTAATGTTTTTTTCTCCTAAATTGTTTCCCACTCTCTCAACACGCAAAAGTGGGTACACTTCTTCTCAATTATACCTTACCAACCTCTACCATATTGGCGTAGCCAATGAATGTTACACCTGCATCGGTGGCAGCATAGCTTAAGGCGTCACTCTCGCAATAGACTAAACTGCCGATGACAGGGATATCGGGGCTCGAATCCCGGGGGTTGTACTGGGGTTTTCCCTAAAGGATTTTCCACGCGTATAGGGATACACTTCCCTAAATGCAACCTTCTTCATCCTTAGCTCATTAGCGTAGTCAGGACATATGCATGTAATCTTACCCGAGATAAGGGTCTAAAACTAAGACATATTTTTGTCACCACCGTAAGACGTATCAAACATCACGTAGTTGTATTGTTACTAAATATTTGATTTGTATCTACGAAACTGTCTCGAATATTCTTCTGATGCTGACGGCGTCAGCCCCTCCCCTTGCCACCTCGAGCGCGCCAATATTTCCCCTACCTCAAAGCGCCAACATTTCCCTACCGCTCTCGTCGAACAAAGTGTTCTCTCCAGACCCTACGTATCCCCCTCGATCCCTTTCAACCTCTCCTCCCTCGCCCCTCGGGTGCTCCCTAGCGTCGTTCTCTGAGTAAAGTCCGTCTAGTAATCCACCCCGCTACGCCCCCCACCACCAACCCTCCTCACTTCCTCGAGAGACGCCCGCCACCCCCTCTAACCGGAGGATCAGTTCCAAACTGTACCCTCCCCTTTATCAACCCCTCGTCCTTATATATAACATCGCCCGCTAGAGTCACGGGACTTTAGTTCGCCCTCTGTCTTTCCGTTCTTACCTTCTTCTGCTCCGAAGTGATCGTCTTTTTTCTACTTTCTTTCTTTATCTCGTTCTCTGTTCTACACACACGCAGATTTGTTCTCTTCTTTACTCGCAAGAGTACAGATATGATGGATAACTTTTCGAAGGTGTGGGCGGGGAGAAAAAAAACCTGGGGCTCCCTCTCGCTGTGTAGTCCCTTCGGCTCTTGTCGTGGTGTCCTCGATATATTGGCCTATATAGTTTTCAAATGATTTACGAGACTTTGAAAGAAAAAAATGATATACTTGAGATGGTTGAAGCAGAATTTCATCGTGGCAGATATGAAATAAATGACTGTGATGAAATCTAAAATAAAAGAGTACGCCAACTTAAAACGGGTATAGAGCTACACCTCCCAGAACGTTGATTATTTTAGAGGTAATCGCGAATTTGTTTCAGAGTTTGATTACGAAATAGCTCGCTTCGGTAGTTGCATTGTCTAGAGCAGTGGTCGACAAACTACGGCCCGAGGGCCGGATCCGGTCCAGCGATTGATTTTATCTGACCCGCAAAAGATTTAGCAAACATTTTTTAAGTTTTTCCCCCCCACTTATTTTTGATTTATAACGTGCACTTTCTGAACTGAAATTATATCAACACAAGACTTATAAATTAACTTCAGACCAGACATAACACCCAGCCCCCGGCCGTTAATTCATCAATATGAAAGCGGAAAATCACATTAAGTTTCACCAACTATAAGTTTTCGGCCGTGGCAGGAATCGAACCCGGAACCCTTAGCCTAACAGACAGGCACGTTGCCAACTGAGCTAAGATGTCGAACCATTTAGCAAACAAATACTTTTGTTCGTAAAAATATACTATTAATTAATTTTGTCCTAAATGGTTTTCCACTCTCCCTCCACGCAAATGCGGGTTCATTTCCTCTAATTCAACCTTCCCAATTCTTAATCCATTAGAGTAATTAGTACTTAAAGCGTGTAACCCGAATCGATACTAAGACGCGGTGCTAAATATTATTATTATATTATTATTAATTAATTAATATATGCTAAATATTAAGTAGAAATTTAGTTGTTCAGTAATTTTTTAAACCCGCCCCTCCATTTTTTGGTCCACACGGCCCACGATATCAAAAAATGTAGCCGACCCCTGTTCTAGAGCCTCGCTCTCGCAATAGACTTGACTGTCGGTGACGGGGAGGTGGGGGTCATATCCCGGTCAAGTGTACTGAGGAGATTTTTTTACGAAATGGTTTACCAATCTTTCTTCGCACAAATGTGGCTACATTTACTCCAAATTCTACCTCCTCATCCATAATCAAATTAGTGTAGTTAAGTACAGATAGCTTGGACGAGTAGAAACATATACGCAAACTACATATCAATACGTAACTGGGGTAGATATGAAGGTAGAATTTTATAGGAAATGTATCCGCATTTGCTAGAAGGGAGATTGGGAAAACAGTTTGATAAACACCAACTTCACTACACCCATCTGTAGCTCTAGCCTTGACCTCCCAGTCTTTGGCAAACCAGACTAGATTAGACTGACGACTATGTCCACGTGCTCATCGATACGTGTGAAGTTATTTTACTATTCCATCATTGGTAATCATAAATATAAATATTTTTTTATACCCTGATGATTTTATTTTATTTCATTTTGTAGTGCTCAATGTCGTTATTAAAATTTATTATTTTTGTAACCAAACCCTGCTCGTTAATGTTATTAATGTGTCCGTATTGATCATTGCAAATATAGATTTGAAACGTCTATTTAATGAAATTTCTTGTTTTGACTGTAAAGACAACACCGACATAATTTGCCAGGCAGTGGCAGAATGTTGTATAATCCTATTTAATGACACACCCAGGTAAAGCGGATGCCAGCTTCCTTACCTAGTAGGCGTTGATGGAATGACACATCTTTTCCAAGATAACCAACCACCCCACCTCCACATATGTTTAATTCCCTCCCAAAATTTTATAGACTCAAAAAAAATATTAGTAATTCTAATTGTCGTATGATCTTAAATTAGTTTAAGATGTGTAGGGCCTATTCTCAAACAAGCAGTAAGACTAAAATAAAATACAGTGTTGAATCAAACCATTAAAAAAACTTCTGTTGGGACGATGAGAGCAAATATTTATTTGTGAAATTTTAATTAATTTCTTTTTACTGAAAATTCACTGTACTTGCTCCTTGAGATCATTTGATTTTTATTCCTCGATATCCGCCTCGGTGGTGTAGTGGTGCGTTAACGCGCTAGTTTCGTGTTGAGTTAGACTGCTGAGGACGCGGATATCGAGGTTCAAATCTAGCCTGGATGAAAGGAGGGGGGTTTCTCCTAAATGGTTTTTCAATCTCCCTCCATGCAAATGCGGGTTCACCTCCTCTATATCCAACCTTCCCAATTTCTAACCCACTAGCGTAATTAGTACTTAAGCGTGTAACCCAAATGGGCAGTAAGAAGTGGTGCTAAGTATTATTATTTTTATTCAGCCGTGTCCAGACTAGAACACAACAACGAATCAAAACACTGTTCGCGAACATGCTAGCAAACAGTGTGGACGGTTTTCCGAAACGAACATTGTCACTAAATTTGTTTATTGTTCTGTTCGTCCCCAGTCCACCACTTGTCGGTTTTTGCCCGTCACATCAAAGAATGTTTGTGTTCGGACCAGTAGTTTGTACTTTGGACGTATCGGCGAACTTTTCCCCGAATATCCAACCATTGGCGGGACAGCAACCGAGTCACACCTGTATTGTGTATCTTTTTTTAACGACGCTGCCTACCCAGAGATCTCGAAGCTATTTTGCGAAGCGGGATGCATCTTAACTTGACGCACCTAAGCAGTCTAACCACAAACACACTTGGACGTCAATGTATGAAATAGAAATAGAGGGAAGAAAATGATAAGGTTCATCCGAAGGTTTTTTTTCTATTTGCTGATAACCCTCTTCCTCTGACGAGTCTACACAGTCACTTTAATATTTGTATCTTGAAAACATTGGCTTGCTTTTTAATTTTACCTGTTTCGTGTTTCCTATTCTAGATATACATATTATGCTACTACGGACTTTTTTAACCTAAATCCTGGTAGAAAGATTCCTACGGTCCATTTTCGTCACCAAGCCAAATAGCCAAACTTGTAGAGGATTTATAAAAAATAAGTTTAAAAAACTACTTAAAGATAAAAATAACAATTTTGTGACACCGTAGGACTATTTTTAGAATTGTTGAAGAATTTATGGGTTTTTTCAAGGTTATTTCTTTAAAACTTTCTGATTAAAACGAAAATTCATTAACATGGTAAATCCTATTTTGACCAGCCGTGACGTCACAGATAGGTAACGTCCCTAAGTACATTACTTATATCTTTTGGCAAGATTTGGCAAGAATACTACCTGTTCGGGTTATTTCCATATGTACTAATTACATTAATGGGTTAGGAATGAGGAGGGTTGAGTGTAGAAGAAGTGTAGCATGGTTTGAGAGTGGAAAACAATTTAGGAACCCCCCAGTTTACCCGACCGAGATTCGAACAGTCTCCACGTCCTCGGCAGTCTAGCTAACACGTTAGCCAATTACGCCACCAAACCGTGTAAAAAAACTATAAAAATCTCTTTATTTTAGCAAATTGTAGAAAAATAGAAAGCACAGATCAAATTAGTGCATTCGAGTAAATTTGTTACAAGTTATATTCCGCGCTGATTGACTGGAATTGCAAGTCTGCCAATAAACTTGACCCACTGTATAGACATCCCTACTCTGGTATTATCTTGTCATCCAACATCGTTGGGTGGGGTTTGGCTTTTTTCTACTTTGGTAGTATTGCAAAAAAATACATGCAGCCACTGCTACAGTAGCCCCATGGCTTCTTTGGTGCTGACTGACAGCTCACAGCTGACTTCTGACAGTCAAAACTTAGGTATATACCTAAATGTTGACTGTCAGAAGGGACAGCTGCTAAACACATATTTTTGCAGATCATCTGGTTTGCAGTAGGGATACGAAATATGGTCTGGTAACTTTTTAAAGCTGTGAGTCAGCACCAAAGAAACCATGGGGCTACTGTACTTACACATGCGTACTCGACGCACCACCGATATTGCAGCACAACTCAACTAGACAGTCAACTATGATAACACTTTTCGGACATGTACTGTTATTGTTTGGACACGGTATCATAGCGGGCCCAACTCAGCTCTCGGCTCGCGCGGGGTATGGAACCAGAAAGAAAACACCTACGATAGGCCAGAAATGTGTGCAGTGCATTCGTATTTGAATGATTACTCGAAATTTTCCGTGGTGACGATGGGAGATAGAGCGACAACGTTTCTTGTTAATAACTAAAGCATGTCCTATTTAGACAAAATAAAGATTTGTGCACAATAATTAGCTGTGAAAGCGTTTCATACTAATACCATTTAATATTTAAACAATGTTCAGTATTAGGAAATTCTATTAATTTTTTTAATCTCCATTAAAGTTTAATCAAAAATGATCCACGTGCAACAGTGTTCGTGTTAATTTACAATTTCTAGCTGACTATCACATAGTTGATGGGTATGTGGTGCACGCTCTTAAGACTCTTGCAATAGAGGGAACCGCTGGTTACGGGAGGGGTTCGAATCCCAACAATGTGTACCGAAGATATTTTTTCCTAAATGTCTTAGCACTCTATCTCGACACAAATGTGGACACATCACCTCTAAATTCTACCTTACTCATCCCTACTCATCAGTTTAAAATACAATAGCAAAATTTGTTAACATTTTTTTATTGAAACCCTATGGATGAGGAGGATAACTAGGGGGAGGCATTAGGGTGCAAAGGGGATGATGCAACAACAGTGATAAAATCACGCGTGTAAAACCACCCCCTAGGCCACATGACTGAGAATTGAACCTTGAGCTCATAGTCATCAAAATCCCAGCCATACTTGTACAAGTTTGATGGCTCTATACCAGTGGTTTCCAAAGTAGGTTATGTACCACCCTCTGGGGGGCGCTAAGAGACCAGAGAGCAGCAAGGAAGGGAGGGAGTGCTAAAGAGGGTGGTCTCAGACATCTACTAAGGCAGATTAAACCAAACATTGCTATCACTACATCAAGTATATCCATAGCTTTAATAATTTACTGAAAAGTGAAGTAGTTACTGAATGTGGTATCTTAGAGATTAAAAAAAAAAACGGTCAAGTTTGAAAAACTGGTGGCACTGGACGAAGTTAATCATTTTGGTTTTATTTACAAAATTAAAACGTTTTAATTTTATTTTGAATAAAAGGGCCATTAAATGTTACTGTTTTGAATTTTACTGTATCATTTTCTGCCTTATTGGGTCGTGCAAACTCCTATTCTGAATGCTTTTTAGAGTTTAGGGATTGGTGGCCCTTGGAGGGATGAGTTTATGGAACAAAGGAGGGGATGGCCTGAAAAAGTTTGGGAACCACTGCCCCAGACCGCATGCCCACTATCACGGGGATTTCTCAATTATAATAATGGTGGTTTGTATAAAAAAATAAAACGCCTAATTTTTTTTTATCATACTTCTTATTCATTAGCTACGTCGTGACAATAAATTTGTAATGAATTAAAAATGGAAGTCTAAATAAACAGAGTTTATGGTAGATGGTATCTTTAAATCAAACTTCATCCCTTTCCGTTCGGGGGTTTATGTCACTGATACTGGAATTTGACTGTGTGAAATATCTTTGGAATAGTGTTGGATTTAGTTTGAACGGGTTGTACAGTACATAGCCGAGGAAGGTGGCTCTTGTTCTGGGAGAGGGGGGGGGGGTGC
>CABEEJ010002386.1:38053-56728 GCA_901482245.1 Timema douglasi
CTCTTGTCCTGCCACTTATCCTTCCCCCCCCCCCCATTCCCTCCACCCCTTCAACGTTCAAACCTTCCCGTATCTCTTGAATCGTTACTTCCCTCCCTCTCTTGTATCACACCTACATCCCGCGATCATTATCCCTCTGTCCTTTCCTGTTCCGTTCCCTCTTGTTTGTGTTCTGTCTTAACCGTGAATGAGTGTGGATATCACGCAACATACCGTAAACATGGCGGCGCTTTTAAAGAGAAGACTGACAAAATTGTGTCACCATTTAAGTTTTTTTTTTGTGATTATTTTTACACTGCGCCTTACTACCCCCGCCTGGACTATCTGCATTCACTTTAATAACGGTAATGGGTTGGGGATGAGGAAAGTAGAATTTAGCTGAACTTGCGTGGATGGAGAGTGAAAAACCACTTAAGAAAAAATAATCCCCTCAGTACACCCGGTTGGGGTTGAGCCTGACCTACCTGTCACCGACGAACTAGACTAGACGAGTCTTGCATTTACTATACAGTTTATATAACATACAATCTAATAAAATTAATAGCTGTATCGTCAATTTGTTCGTAGCTATATTGACCTCTTAAAATTGATATTTTGAGCTAAAATAACTGTTCTATATTATAGGATGCTCTGGCTTACCACCTGTCGGAATAGGAACTAGGTGGTTCCAAGCGCTAATGACCCAGGTGAGCTAAAGGCTGAATAAAAACTAAAATCTAGTTCATGTTGAATATTGTTTTGTGGATTTTCTTTAACCGTGCCATAATACCGGTCCGGGATGCCTGCATATTTACATTAATAGAGTAGGGTTGATGGAGGTAGAATTTTAAAGAAAATGTACCTAAATTTGCATGAAGTGAGACTGGGAAACACTTCAGTACAACTAGCCAAGATTCGAACCCCATCCCAACTCCCACCAGGAGGGAACCAAACAATCCGAGGCTGATGTCTTTGTCCATTGTGGGGAAGGGTGGTGGTGAATATTTTGAGTTGTTGTATAACCCCTTCTAAGAGTTTGTATGTGGATCCCACTAGAATAAAAAATCAAGGGGTCATTAGATTTAATAATGGGCGAAATGTTAGTGCTTCGTGGAGCTCACAAGAAATTGATTCCTGGGCGCCAATCACCCCAAGTGGCCCATAGAGGGTTAGAAAAATAACGCAAGTGCATTTAAAAAGTACAAAACACATAAACATTTTTCACGTATACACTTTATTTAAAAAACTATTTTTATGTAACACACAAAAGTCGCACATGGTTAATACAATTTATATTGTGTTTTTAAATATATAACCAAAACCCTTAAAAAGATTTAAACACCTTTTTATATCTTGGTAAGCACGTTTTTGACTAATTTTTGCATCTTTTAACTGTCTTTATTAAAGTGTTGAATTGATAAATAGAAAATGTTATTGTAAAAATAGTTTCCACAGTTCAAGTATATTTTATAATAATTTTAAAAGCCCTTCTCACTGATAATTGACAGGGTTCCTATACACATGATTAAAAGGGTCCCTAGAAACAGGATTAACAGGGTCCCTAGACACAGGATTAACAGGTTTTCTAGACAGATGGTTAACAGGGCTCCTAGACACATGGTTAACCGGTCTCCTAGACACAGGATTAACAGGGCTTCTAGACACAGGATTAACAGGTTTCCTAGATACCGGATTAACAGGGTCCCTAGACACAGGATTAAGAGGGCTCCTAGACACAGGATTAACAGGTCTTCTAGACACAGGATTAACAGGGTCCCTAGACACAGGATTTACAGGGCTCCTAGACACAGGATTAACAGGGTCCCTAGACACAGGATTAACAGGTCTCCTAGACACAGGATTAACAGGGCTCCTAGACACAGGATTAACAGGTCTCCTAGACACAGGATTAACAGGGCTCCTAGACACAGGATTAACAGGTCTCCTAGACACAGGATTAACAGGGCTCCTAGACACAGGATTAACAGGTCTCCTAGACACAGGATTAACAGGGCTCCTAGACACAGGATTAACAGGTCTCCTAGCCACAAGATTGCGCTCGAACCAGAAATAGCACCTACGTGCAGTTTTCTGAATTCTTCACTCGACAACAGAAAAATTTGGGCCAGTGAAACAGTTTTCTAATTTTTAAATTTGGCTATATTTGTTTAAATTATGTTAAAATGGTTTCACAGGTCTCATTTACATTGTTTTTTAATTAAATCTTTAGAAAAACGAACCACTAATCGAAGCTTGGTTCGAACTTAACTATACCTAACAAATATTCTTTAAATTGAAAAAGACACCTGGTCACGGGAATCGAGTTCGGGACTTTTGGCTTTGTACGTCGATGCTCTAACCAGTGAGATATCCAGGTATATTCCTTTTGCCGTTCCATCATGATACGCGCATTCGTACAGTTTTAATTGTTCTATTGGCAGGATAAAGCCCTCCCGAGTCGAGGATGGCTATTTTATCTGATATTTCGTGATCTTATTGAGCACTTCTATGTAGCCAACGATTTCCACGCGTCCATCACAGACTCTGCCTTAAATATGAGTGAAGACTGGCCATGAGCACGCGATTACGTTTGAATAGCTCAATGGTTAGAGCATTCATTGGCGTACTCAGCCAAAGGTCCCGGGTCCGATTCCCGTGTCCAGGTGTAATTTTTCAATTTAAAGAAAATAATATCTAGATACGGCTATAACCACCCTCAACAAATATAATTACTCGGCTATTTAATCCACCGCCTACATAAGCTGCCCCTTATCCATGGAGTGAGAGGGCTCTTAAGGACTTTTTATCCGGTATTTGTTGTACACACTGAATAGTCTACGGCCACTCGAACAGGTACCCAGGCCAGACTTCAGTGAGTGTGGTGGCGTAATCATTTCCCACAAAGCGTAAGTTGGAAAATAAGTACCTAATTGAAGGGAAATATCCTCAAACAGCGGGACTTATTATAGGAATGGCAGCTGTGAACATTCAAAACCACTACTCCTATCCTCTATCTTAGAATTTTCTCTTTTGACCCTATTATAAATGGCATAATTTTTTTTAGGAAGTCAATTTGTTTATTACTTTTTACTTTGGTTTTAGAATTGCGACATTTTACCTGAAGCTTTGTTAAAAATTATCTGGTTTCACCCTTTCATGTTTTAAAAAAAAAATCATAAGATGCAAAATGATATGTTTTTAATCCTTAAGGTATATGTTTTTACCTTTTTAACTCCATTTTATCGTGAACCATATCTGGAAATAACAAATCACTACTTAAATGACACGAGATAACTAGACGTCTGCAACACGTATCAGTGTTTCAGTAGGCTGCCCCCATAAGTAAGTGGGATTTCCATTTCTCCTTTGTCTCTGATCTCCCCATGGTCTTTTTTTTTTTCTATTCTCGCCGCATTTCCTGTCATCCCCGGAGAGTGTTCCGGGGTTTTCCGGCCCCGTGCTCGCGCGCACACACACACACACACACACGCTGTTATCTTTGTTTGCCCTGTCGGGAAGGGCGCAGCGGCTGACGCGCTCTATTCCCCGCGTCACGTTGTTTTTGTTTAGGCGTCCCGCGCGCCCTAATCCACTTGACGACCCTCCACCGCACTAGAGGATGGGAATGTTACGACTATATATAGTGCCAGGCTTATCGTGGTGTAGGGGTTAGTAATCCAGTGACAGGGAGGGGAGTTAACAACTAATTTTAAAGTAAAGGTCACCTCCTACATACATTTGTGTTCCTACCTCCTGTTCGTTTATTTTTTATTTCGTTAGGGGAGATATGATTTGTTGCATACAAGATACTTCCATCATGAGGTCAGGCCCCGCACTAAACGCCATTTTGGGTTTCGAGAAACGGGATGTCAATTTTTAACGTTAAACTATTCAAGGAGAGAATACCCTTATCCTGAACGTTGATTCAGTAAGCAACTCTCATTGTCGACAAGTATGACGGGTAAGTATCGTATGGACAAGTATACCCTGATTTTGGTTGGAAGAACAGTAGAGTAAATTCAACTTTATTTATTTGCGACCAATATTGATGACATTTTAATGTTTTATTTGTGTTATTTTATAGGTAGTGATAATATTTATCGAAAGTGACAACTACAGATAACACGACTTGATGTATGAATATATTAAAATTGTTTTAGTAACTTTATTAACTAACTTCTACTGATCTTCCTATCGGTGACCTGGCGGTCTAGGGGTAAGGTGTCAGACTTCTATGCAGGCGGCCGGGGTTAGATCCTCGGTCCCGGCAAAGGTTTATTTGATTACCAAACCCTTCCTTCACCTCTGACAAGACCTCTTGTGAATATGAGGAATGCCAGGCCTCCACCGTGGTTCGGATTCCACGTTAAACTGTAGGTCCTTCATTTCATCTCACAATCACCCTACCATTACAAATTAGCGTAAGTGCGTATAACCCGAACGGGTAGTAAGACGCGGTGCTAATAATAATGTTCTTCCTATCAAAATCAACCTGTTTGGTAGGTGGAGTAATAAATCACCCCCTCTCCCTCCATTGTAAAATGAGGTGGGCTAAAAAAATCATTAGTTTCAACATTTACTCACTCACTCAAAAGATGTATACTCACACTTAACAGAAGATACAGCTTATAGTTTCCTAACACCATTCACATTTTAATTAAATATAGGTGCTCCCACACTTAAATTACACACTCAACTATGAATATATTGGACGAGTGGCGCTAAAATGCCAGTAGCTTTATTTTTACCGAGATGATCTTTTGGCTGTTCCACTCTAGACCTCTTCTCATACAATTAAATTAGTGTTTTTTTTAAATTTACGTTTAGGATACAACCAATATTATTTTTGATAGTGTTATATACGTATAACACGATTGGGAAGTAGACGCGGGGCTAAAAAAAATTAATTTTTACTAATACTTAAAAAAAACTATTATTAAGAATGATTAAAAGAGGTACAATTTTCGAGATTCTCGCCAATAAACACGTGAATAAGGCTGTTAATCCCATTCAATCCGTTTAAGGTGAGGATGTAGGGGACGTGAGAAAAGGTAAGTGTTTTTGCAATTTTTATAGCAAAACATTGTTTCGGTTAAAATAAATCAAATGGTGCTTCAAAACAACCACAAATTTTAGTTTTATTCACATGGTGACCTCAACAGTTTTTGAATGTCAAAGGTGTCTTTAAATTGAATGATAACTTTTTATCTTCATCTAATGCCGATATGCTCTTGACAGATATTCAGGAACTGTCGAAATCAACCTGTGAAGAAAATTATACTCTATGTTTTTACTGGGTGACCTGGTGGTCTAGGGGTAAGGTGTCAGACTTCTATGCTGGCGGCCGGGGTTCAATCCTCGGTCCCGGCACAGAATTATCTGATTACAAAACCCTTCCTTCACCTCTGACAAGACATCTTGTGAATGTGGGGAATGCCAGGTCTCCACCGTGGTTCGGATTCCACGTTAAACTGTAGGTCCTTCATTTCATCTCACAATCACTCTACCATTACACATTAGCGTAAGTGCGTAAAACCTTAACGAACGGGTAGTAAGACGCGGTGCTAATAATAATAATAATAATAATAATAATAATAATAATAATAATAAGTTTTTAATGAAGAATTTTTTTAATTTATTTTGGACAAATAAAGTTTCGCTATAAAAACTGCAAAAACATTGGCCTTTGCTTGCGCTACCCACACTCCCACCTTAGCAGATAGCCCTTCTCCCTACGCTCCGTAACCCTTCATGTAACTTGTCTGTTGTTTTCCAAACCTCCTCCTGTCAGTCCTAACTACCGAACATCGGGGAGGACACGTCATTCTGTTCTCTTTCGTTGTCTGCGCCGAGCCCAGGTGATTTCATTAGACCTACACATGTCCTATTGTGTGTGTGTGTGTGTGTGTGTGTGTGTGTGTGTGTGTCTGTAGAGGGGGTGAGTGCGAGGAGGTATCAAGCGGAAGGGGAAGGAGGTAGGTGAATAAAGAACAAAAGTTCAAGGAAAAAAAATATACATCGATAGTGAAAATCCAAAACAATCATCATCATCCCCTTTTCTTGTTACAAGTTATTTGTCCAATCAAACTCGGGAAAATTAAACAATTAAAGAAAATTCGGTAAATACAATAAATATTAACGTATCCCACATTGGTGGACACGCAGGAAAGGGCGCGAAGCTCATCTAGTAAGGTTTGCCGGTGACGGTAAGGTTGGAGTTAGAATCCTGGTCTGGAGTGCTGAGGGTGTTTCTTAAATATGTGGTTTTTCAATATTCTTCCACACAAACGTGGACACATTTCCTCTCAAGTCCTCGTCTCTACCCCATTGATGTAATTAAATTCCCGGAAGGGTAGTAGGACATGGGGAATTTTATCTTGATTTGTAACTATGCTGTAATCAGAAGGAAACCTTAGTTAGTTGTTAATTAATATGGTTTGTCGAACATAATAATAATAATTTCAAACTTTCCTAATTTTATTAATTGATTGTTTTATGGTACAGTAAGAAAATATCTACTCAGGGTCTCGAGTTTGGTGTTCAAGGCTCTCAAATGCGCCACCCATATCGCTGATGTGTTTGTACATAATTCAGTAGATGAACTCCTAGTTAAATAATGGTGGCAGCTATCGCAAAACAACCAGTGACTTAACTACTACTAAATACATGGCGTGTATTCACACGAACAATTTCTTATACTGGTTATCGAAATACAGTAGAACCTCACTATTCAAACTGATTGGGCCCGAAGGCTGTTTGGATTACTGGGTCAATACATACGAGTTGGTGGGGAGAAGAGTATTTTCACAAATTTTAAAATACAGTTGAATGAGCTATAATTAAATTTTTAGTCAATTTAAATTTATTTAACTGATGCAAAGCACGAAACATGTAGGCTGTTGTAGTTTTACATTTAGTGCATACATTTTGACTTTCTCGCTATCTTACAGCTAGAGAAAGTATTGTGATCGTCAAAAAGATCGAACTCAAATTTTTGATGAATCTTGACGTTTAATGACTCCCTGAATAGCTTGAGGTAGCCCTTAGCCTAATATGACCTAGAACCTGTTTGTAAACATCCTTGTCAAGAATGGTTGTATAGACCGTATTTGTGTATGAAGGGTAATATCTGAGTGTGAAAAAGTTATAGTCCATTTTCGGTGTAGATGTATAAGTGGTGTTGGAACCCCGCTTCCGCTCAACGGATCAAAACCCTAATCATACCACCCGCCCCGACACCTTCAGCCCCCCCAGACATGATGATTGCTAATTGCTAATTAATTGTCGATTATCAGTGCACGGCTTTGTTTCTAGCGTAGAAAATGAATATTACCCGTAACCCAGACATGTTCGGAACTCCCGGTTCCCCTGCCTAGTCTAAACACTCACATCCTTGCTGTGCGTTGGAGCCCCCCCTCGATTATTGATTATCGGTGCACGGCGCGGTTTCTAACGTAGACTTCCAGCCTCCGCAGTGTTGATTTGTTAACAGGTCAAAACACTTTCCCCTCTTCCGCTAACGGGACAAAACACCCCTCCCCCTTTAACCCCTCCCGATTATTGATGATTGAGAAGGTTTATAGCGTAGACAGTGAATAAAACACAGATATTACAAATATAACCCTGTCATACCACCCGCCCTAAACCTTCCCGCCACGTCCCAGACATGTCGATTATTGTTAACCCCCTGCCGCTAACGGTTCAAAACACTTTCCCTCTTCTGCAAACGGGTTGTGACTTCACCATTCCGCTAACGGGTCAATGCCCATGCCTGTAAACATCCTAGACTTCCCCCGAACCGAGCCTCAAGACATATCGATAATTGATGATAAATTGTCGATTATTGATGATTGATTATAGGTTCACGGCGTAGACAGGGAATATAAATATATAATAGTATTGTGATGAGTTGTTAATTGTCGATTATAGATTTCCAACCCCCTCCCGCTAACGGGTCAAAACACTTTCCCTCTTCCGCTAACGGGTTTAAACACTTGTGACTTCACCATTCCCTAACGGGTCAATGCCCATGTCTGTAAACATCCTAGACTTCCCCCGAACTGAACCTCAAGACATATCGATAATTAATGATTAATTGTCGATTATCGATGATTGATTATCGGTGCACGGCGTAGTGAATATAAATATATAATAGTATTGTGATGAGTTGTTAATTGTCGATTATAGATTTCCAACCCCCTCCCGCTAACGGGTTTAAACACTTGTGGATTGTAAGAGTGTGTGTGTGTGCGTGTGTGTGCAAGCAAGCTCTGTCCGCTCCACGGGGCTTTGGAACCCCCCAGTTACCCCCGCCGAGTCTCAGACATATCAATTATTGATGATTGTTAATTAATTGTCGATGATTGAGAAGGTTGTAAGAGAGTGTGTGCAAGCAAGCTCTGTCCGCTCCACGTTGATGATTGAGCGCCTTGAAAATCACCCCCGACCGAGATTCGAACCCAGACATGTTGATTGCTAATTGCTAATTAATTGTCGATGATAGAATTCCCGCCCCCGCAGTGTTGATTTGCTAACGGGTCAAAACACTTGTGACTTCACCTTTCCCTCTACCTTTAACGGGTCAAAACACACCCTCCATTTCCCCCCTACAAACGAATCCCGGGTCAAAACCCCCTCCTCCTTAAACCCTTTCCCTACAACCACATCCCGGGTCAAAAGACCCCTCGCCCCTTCAGCCCTTCCCGACAACAACCACCTTATTTCCAAAAAAAAAGTCCTATAGTTATCCCTTCATACCGAAAAAGGTATATATTTTATCTCGATGTTGTTGTTCTTGGCTGAAATCCCTCTTCAACCCTCCAGGCATATTGCTTGTTAGTCTTGGCGAGGACTTCTTATATCCTTGAGTGGGACAATATGTTTACGGATCGTCGCATAGCCAAAAAAATATCTATAGTCTATACCCAATGTCACCTTAGTCACAACTTCTTGTATTACATGGTAGCTCTAGTACACCTCCCCCCAGAACCGTGTTAATGGCCATGAAACAACAATCATCATCAAACCTATTACAGACAATTATGAATAGTATAACGTAAGTTATCTAACTGTAATTTACTTTATATTTTAAACAGTCAGAATCCCCTATTCATACGTCAAGTCATGTGATAGGCAGTACAAATAATTCCAAAATAATAAAATAAGTCAATGTAAGGTTTTCTTTAACAACTTGCTGAATATGATACACAGCTGATATTTTAAACAGTCGTACGTCAAGTCAGGTGAAGCAACCACTCTTCCACCACCCACCGGCACCTTCAAGACGCAACAGTCATTAGAGTCGTCTGTCTAGAGTACTCACAGACCTAAATAATATTGCTGCTTGTAAGGTGACAAGTTGACACACGGTATTCTGGAGGGAGAGGTGGAAAATAGCCTCAGCTTGATAGGGCAGTGTTCGAATTCCAACCTATCTATTAAAAAATTTTTTTTTGTCAACAGCTATCTATCTATATGTCTATTTCTAAGCCACAAGGTATTCCAGGTATGAGGAATGAAATTATACCTGCATTTTCACAAACTGAGGAAAAACCCTTCGGTAAATGTTTGACATCTAGAATGGTCGAGAATCAAACTCGCGACCTCCCTGGCATCGGCAGTGAGTCTTAGATTCTAATGTCAACAGTTGAAACCAGGGATGGTTTGCGAACCACAGAAAGCACTCTTGAACATGGAGGCACATTGTTATTCGGGGATAGAGCAAACCCCTCGGGGGTATCATAACATGTTAACCAGAGCTTCTCAAACAGTTCCACAATGTTTACATGTGCCCTGGTTTGTTTCCATGAGGATGTTACACTCGCCCTGATCACATGACTTGGCGTATTAATCTAGGAAGTTCTTCTAGCTGTCAGATATGGCCATTCCTTATAAAATCGGTGCATGTATATACAAATACACACATACAAAAGAGCTCAGTATGGTGATCATTAATATGTTGAGTGAACATATTCAATCTGACACCTTACATTGGTGGGTAGCGTATTTCGTATAGAGCTGAGGGTCCCAGGTATGAGGGTCCCAGGTTCAGTTCCCAGTATGTACGAAAAATGTATCATAGCTGAGATGTGAGCTTACACTTTCACATTGATAAATTAAAGGCAGGGATGTTGTGCATGTCCTAGTCTTAAGGTACGACAGGCCCGTAGTGGAAAATATATGACTTTAATATAAAAAATGACCCATGCCATAGGCGGGTAAATGAATGTAGAGTAAAAATATTATATTTAGTACAATGGGATGTAAGGATATTTACACTAATGAAGCATTGTGAACCTATACCAGGTTTGTTAAAGGAGAGTGGAAAGTACGCATGGCTGGAGTTTAACTACACCACTTTGCCACTTGTAAGACATGAGTCATACACTTTAGTCAACGTATGTCGTCCAATCATAAGCAACAAGGGGTTTGAGGCCCGTCGCAGTCTCACCGCAAAAAGCAAGACGGTGGATCTTTTTTTGGGATATCTACACGCTGACGTGTTTAACCAATAGAAATACTTTTTGAACGGTACCGAACTCAGAGTCAGGTTGGTCCGTTCCCGAGACGGGTTTAGTCTTATGGCCGTCCCTGAACTCCCTCATTTTAAGGTGCACATCGTTGAAGCCGGCCTTCTAGTGACACGTGTCAAAGTAGCACCTTCTGTACTGTTGGCACACGCCAAGGCATTAAACGTCAGTCCCGCAAAGTATCCCATCACCCGCGTCGAAGTAAAAACACTCACTATTCCTACGGGCGTGCAAGGGAAATCCCTGGACAACGTGTTCACCGGCCAGTTACTCAAACGATGCATCGTGGGATTTGTATCAAATGAGGCGTTTAACGGAGACGCCACCAAGAACCCGTTCAACTTTCAAACGTACGGCATGAACCATTTCTCGCTGTACGTGGACGGGGAACAAGTGCCATCGAAACCGTTACAGCCCGATTTTCCACACGGAAACTATGTCATATCCTACCACACACTGTTTTCTGGAACGGGTATCCATTTCATGAACGAAGGTAGTGACATCACCCGGGAAGCCTTCCCTAAGGGATATCATCTCATGGCTTTCGATCTCACACCTAATCTGTCCGCCCACATGTCATCGCATTGGAATCGGACGCGGCACGGCTCTCTGAGCATCGAAGTGAGCTTCCCCAGAGCTCTCACCGAAACAGTCAACTGTATCGTGTACGGGTATTTTGCCAACATCATCACCGTCGACAAGGACAGAAACGTCGTGACCGACTATGGGAGTTAATATAAGTGACTTCCCGCCCCTTAGCCACGTCATTTAAACCATAGACGTCGTTGTGGATTTCCAATCTTCATCGACGACCGCAAAGAGTTTATCGTTAAGAAACTAAGTGTTTTATCTCCATGTGGTACATTACAGCACCATTGGGTGTTAAAACCCCCATACGTTATCGAGGAATTTTCCACCGATGCCAGAAAGAAAGCCGACTATATCTTCAACAATCTGCACGGTATTCCTTGGGATAGCGGTGATGTGAATTACAATCTGCTCGAATCCCTCATCTCCTGCGCTACAACGCGTGCAGAAACCGTCTACGTCAAGGGGGTAGAAAAGAAAAAGTTTCTAGCCAAATACACGTCTACACCGATCGTAGATCTGTACGACAGAGGCTGTCCTTCGTTGAAAACACTTAAATTGGGCCGCATCATATACATGGCACATTGTTCTGTGTGGAATTTCTGTTCGGCCTCCCTCGTCTGGGGACTTAGAGATTGGATGATCGAAGATGGACACGCACACCATAAGACGTGCGCTGAAAACAAGCCCGTGGTTCCGTTTTGTACGTTTGGGTGTTTTCCATGCTGATAAACTACCCGCAAGAATAGCGCGACCTGCTGCTCTCGTCATCAACACTGATCCACACACCGAGACTGGGACACATTGGGTAGCCATCTTTATCGACAAGAACGGCGTGGGAGAATACTTTGAGAGCTATGGTTTTCCACCTCGTATAAAGTCACATCTGGCATCTATACGGGAAAACACTTTTCGCACGTCCCATAGCACGCTACAACTTCAAAGCATCGCATCAGACGTTTGCGGCTATTACTGTATCATGTACCTTCTCTATCATGCCCAGAACATTCCGCTGAAAACTTTCCATAGCCTATTCTCGCCCACCAATCATACAGCCAACGACGCTAATGTGGTGAGATATTACAATAGATTTTTCAAGACTGTAGGGGCATGCCGCCCTTCAAGAGGCCGTGTCCAAGTGGCGTGCGACTATAAAAGGGGTGTCTCGGCGACGTGTCACCCATAACCGCTAAACATCATAGAAGGTCAAGACGTTTGCGCCCGCAAAGCAAAGCCACTCGCCATCACCATTATTCTCAACACATTGTTCCCGCTGGATGGAATCGACGCCAAGCGAGTCATCTTTGGCATGAGCGTCAAGAACAACTTTACGCCCTATGTCCAGCTAGAAAAATGCGGAGGGAACTGCGCGATGTTTAACCGTACAAAGTGGCAAGAACTGGGCAGCTACAAGTCTGTCATATCAAAGTTTTTCAGCAACACGTAACCTCCTCAGAAGATTATTCTGGCTAATCACGAAATCTCTTTGAGACGCATGTGCGGTGACCGTATGGTCGTCATCAGCGAGAAACCAGACGTCGGACTCAGACGTGTCGCCTATCTGGCACCTAGCTAGGTGAGTCTTTGTGACGTGTGGGATCTCATCGACGTCGCCGTCGATCGCCGGGACATGTGGTCGACACCCGTCTTACGCTATTGCAACGATTTGTTCGACACAGTCGTGAATATGTTCGACACGCTAACTGAATCGTCGGATGTCGTCGACCTAGAACAGCCTACGATGGAAACACACTCAGAAACCTGGACCTTATCAGTGCTACCTACTATACTAGTCAGGTCGTCGGTTTGGACTATTACATGCTGGATTGTGAACTAAAAACAATTTTACTAACCCATCTAAGAGACACTGTAGAAAAACGTATGAACGATTATATGCGTCATTCCTGTAAATGTGTATAATATATACATTTGTAATATCTGTGTTTTATTCACTAGAAACCTTCTCAATCATCAATAATCGGGAAGGGTTTAGAGGGGGAGGGGTGTTTTGACCCGGAATGTGGTTGTAGGGAATGGGTTTAAGGGGGAGGGGTGTTTTGGCCCGGGATTCGGTTATAGGGGGGGAAAGGGGGGGTGTATTTTGACCCGTTAGGGAAAGGTGAAGTCACAAGTGTTTTGACCCGTTAGCAAATCAACACTTCGGGGGCGGGAAGTCTATCATCGACAATTAATTAGCAATTAGCAGGCAACATGTCTGGGTTCGAATCTCTGTCGGGGGTGATTTTCCAGGCGCTCAATCATCAACGTGGAGTGGACAGAGAATGCTTGCTTGCACACACACACACACACTCTTACAACTTTCTCAATCATCGATAATCGACAATTAATCATCAATAATCGATATATCTGGGACGTGGTGGGGAAACAGGCATGGGCATTGACCTGTTAGCGGAAGAGGGGAAGTATTTTGACCCATTAGCAAATCAACACTGCTTAGGGGGGAGGGAAGTCTATAATCGAGAATTAATTAGCAATTATCAATCAACATTCTGGGACGTGGCGGGAAGGTTTCGGGGTGGGTGGTATGACAGGGTTATATTTGTAATATCTGTGATTTATTCACTGTCTACGCTATAAACCTTCTCAATAATCAATAATCGGGATAAAGGGGTGTTTGGCCCCGTTAGCGGAAGAGGGAAAAGTGTTTTGACCCGTTTGAAAATCAACACTGCGGGGGCTGGAAGTCTACGCTAGAAACCGTACCGTACACTGATAATCGTGGGTGGGGGGAGCTCCAACGCACAGCAAGGATGTGAGTGTTTATACTAGGCAGGGGAAACGGGGTTCCGAACATGTCCGGCTAATATTCACTGTCTACGCTAGAAACAGATTCGTGCACTGATAATCTACAATTAATTAGCAATTATCAATTAGCAATCATCAATCAACATGTCTGGGGGGCTGAAAGTGTCGGGGTGGGTGGTATGAGCGGGGTTCCACATTCATACCGAAAATGGACTATAACTTTTTCATACTCAGATATTACCCTTCATACACAAATACGGTCTATACAACCATTCTCGACAAGGATGTTTACAAACAGGTTCAAGGTCATATTGGGCTAAGGCCTACCCCACGCTACTTCCCTGAATCCAAAAATGTTTTTTTTTATTTCCGTCTGTCAGTCTATACCTCCAACTAGAGCCTAAACTATTTTACCCATTGGGTTAAAACTTGGTATCTAGGGTTTTCATAGGGCTGCCCCGAGGTATTTTTGGAATTGGATATCTAACCCTAAAATTAAGGGTAGTTTACTGAAGGGCAGAAAGAGAAAAAGTCGATTTTCTCAAAATCGGTTAAACGATATTGATTAAATTTCATTTCTAAACATTTATAAATATTACAAACAAAATGGCTTCCCTCCATTCTTCGGAAAAATGACTTAAGGGCTCCAGTCTGATGCGTAAATTATCTTTTTTTATAATATCTCCTAAACTATTTCAGTTATGAAATTACTTACCGGTACAAATATTTAGGTCTCTTTATAATACAAATATTTTATAAGAAGCATATTTTTATAGAACCAATCACTTTCAAGCTATACGTAAATATATATATATACTTAACCTTTCGAACACAAAAGGTAAAAGTATTGCGACCGCAAAAGAAAATCTAACCTGAAATGCTGATGGATGTCGACGTCTCAAGACCCCCCAAACCCTAAAAAGTGGTATTTGCAATTACGTCTGTCTGTGTGTCTGTCTGTTTAAACTTAAAATTAAGAGTAGTTTAAGAAAGAACGAAAAGAGAAAAAAATCGATTTTCTCAAATTTGACTCTAGCGATTTTGATTAAAATCGTATCTAGGTGTTGATTAAGATTATAAATAAACTGGCTATTTTCATTTTTCCATGAAAATGAATTTTAGGGTACTTCACAAAAGCAGAAACTTCCGTATCTTCGCAACTATTTGAGATCATAAATAACTTACTGTTGCAAAATTGTAGCAGTATTAAAAATAAAAAACTTTTATATTTAATATATTTTTATAAATCCAACCGTTTCTGAGATATTGGCAAATATATTAATACAATTTTGTGAGCTTTATATGTAAAGAGATACTACTTAAGTCTTAACGCAATAATTCTCCAATGCCATAGAGTAATTAAATATAAGTAAGTCTCTCAAAAAGTGTATGTTGTTTTTCCTTAAACAGCTTAGGATAAATATTTTTACACCAATGATATATATCCATTTTAGACTCACTAGTCAATATTTACATTTTTGATTGGTCAAAATTTATAAATGAGGAATTTAATAGCAATGCGATGGCATGAAGATTTGAAACACCTAATAAAATGTTGAAAATGTTAACCAGAAGATGAAATTTTTATCGCGAAGTGTTGACCCTTGGGGACCCAACATTGATCTTTTTTATTGGTACAAACATACTAATGAATACATTAATTCTTTAAAAACAAAATTATAAAATTTAAAACCGGCACTCAAAAAAGAAAGTTTTACATAAGTATAGTGCAATTTATTCTTGGGTTTGCTAGTGTACATTATTTCGTTTCACATATATTACGAATTTTGAGTAAATATCTCAATTTTTAAATAATAGAGCGAGAAAGTCTGTGCGTAATTCCGTACCATTTATTTTACATTAATGTAACTATTTCATATTATAGGAAAATACATTGTGTTGACAACAATATGTAAATATTAGGTATTTACTATCGCTAGCTACTTATGATTCTCTTTTAAATTTGAATTGATTATCAATAAAATATATTTGACACTTTAGTCCTTTGGAAATAATAAGTTTTTTAAACAATAAATAGATTTATTTAATAAAACAGATATAACAAAAATTAAGAATTTACATTAATATTGAAAGTAATACATTGGAAGTTTGATTCAAACAATTAGGCTTGAGAATAGTGAAGTATTGACAGTGGCTACAAGGGCAGTGCAGTCGCCAGACCACAGGTAGAATTATTTATAAAAAGGGAGAACAATCATATAATCACTAACAAAGATAGTGAACAAGAAATGCATGTAACTTTTGAACAGCTTTGCTTGATTGGGCTTTCATAATAATATCCATTAAACATTTAAGATAATCAGGAAGATCTGTTTTTTAACAGCAGGGGATGGCTATGAAACAGTTGTCAACAATAGGGTATTATGGCCGGTCATATTCCCCTTTGGTACTGCCAGAGCTTTCAATAGTACATAAAGTTCTAATAGCAAGTATATCGAGAGCAACTCAAACAATGGGAGTCAATTAAAAGGCAAAGAAAAGGGGTATTATTTGCGCGAACCCCACTATGACTCTAGAGCAGTTCCCTGGGCTGCGGACCCAAACTAATACAGTACGTGAAGCGTAACTACTTGATCAACCCAAAATATTGATATCAATTAACTGAACTGTAATAAGAAAAAGTAAACAGACAACCTGATAGCCATTCATAAATTGAACTGATGCTCACGACGTACAAGGCGTCATGATAAAACTTTAACTCAAAAAGATTAATGGAACTTGTGGAAGTTTTTTATAAATCAAAAACTAAGACATTATAACTTTCTAAGCCAGAGGCTCATAATGTAAAGACATTATTATAAGGACACATAAAAAGTGGCCAGGACTTGACTTACTAAGTCCCTAGAACCGGACTTGTCCTTCAGACTACAAGACACAATATTTAAAGAATCAACTGAAAGATCCCCCATCTTGAAATTAACCAAACTTTAAATGGATTAACTATCCATTTGACATCATTTTAAAACAAAATAAGCTTCTTAAGAAAAAATATTAAATTTAAATCTAGAACTACATTGTCTAGTTTTTAAACAAAAAACTAGACCCCAAGTCTTAAGGACTTGACGATGGCAGCAGGATACTTAAATACCCTAGGCATGACGTCCTAGTCAGCGAGGTAGTGGATCTGACGACCCAAACCCCATGGTTGTCGCTAAGGTGGTGGATCTGACGATCCAAGCTCCAAGGATGTCGCTCTTCTTCGTTACAGATGGTGCATAGAGTTTCCTCCTTCGACACTCGGCGCTGTATAACGGGTCTGTACCTTGAAACTGTGAGCAGCTCCTTATATAGTTTCAACCTGATATGAAAGTAATAAAGTAGAGAGAGTGATAAATTCAGAAATGTAGACAAGGAGAAGGATGGACGAAGGCGGGGAGAAAAGAGAAAGAGAAATTAACAAAGGAAAACCACTTGCGGGGAAAAAGGGGGAGGGGGCAAGTTTCCTTGGCTCGCCGTTAGAGTTCCATGAACAGTAGGTCACTGCGTCGATGACCGTATACATTTCTTATCTTCAATAGCTCTAGTGATGATAGCACGTGTGGCAGCCATTATTTAACAATTGTGTATTTCAAATTAGTGGCCCCATGAATCGAATAATATCTTGAACGGGTGAGTGGATATCAAGGCATCTTCTATTTAAATATCTCTGGTGTGATTATATTATTTAGGATCAGTTAATAGTTCTGTGAGAATTTGTGATATGGATGTATTTTACTATATTTTTCTGTAGACAGCATGACAAGCGTATATAATTTTATTCGACATCACCCAACGGGAAAGGGTATGTGTTAAGGTATTTTATTCATAAATACGATAGTATTAATCCTCTTCTTTGATATCTAGTACAGTATTTATAAAAGGACGATATTGTTGACCAACCACGTGTTTGAATGTAGGGAGATACGTAATTTTATTAGACTGCATCTAGTCAGAGAAAATAAACTTCGAGGTAGATTACAATTAACATAATTTCTTCCTTGCATAAATTATAGATTTTTAATTGTAGCTCTCTAATCTATCTGATTGATATGCTACATATTTACTTTGATTTATATTAACTCCCCACCCGTTTTACGAAAATTGTTTTCGGATTATCTTGAATTTCGGACTACCGGGTTTCGGTATAACGGGGTTTTATTGAAGTTAATGTAAACTCAAGAAATAAAATTCCTTTAAGAAAATAGTTTCTCCTTTTATAAACTATAAATTAAGTATACTATATTTTGAAACATTCCGTCATATTTCTTGGATTATTAGTACAGCTATAAAATTCATTAAATTAAAACCCCTTCCCTTATGCCTTTTTTTAACCATGACATTTTTTCATTTTTCGTTTGTTTGAAAGACAAACTTGTTCAATTAGCTGATGTAAGACTAGCAATATCTCTTCTACGCATGCGTTCGTACTTAAACATTGCATTGCTGAGAACTACGACCTACTACCAAGATTTCATGATATTCACTTGTTTTGCAAATGGTTGACATGATAAAGTTGGCCCAAGACACGCGGGTAGTTGAATTGTATGTAACATTCACCTCCATTATAGCGTGAACACTATTCCGAAATACCAAACCACTAACGAATTAAGTAAATGACAGATAGCTCGTGTGTGAGGGGCATAGCAAAATTAAGTTGGCAAGTCGAAGTCTTCCCGATCCCAAATATCGAGAGATGAAGAGATCCCTCCCACTTTCTTCCCGAATGAAAAGGCGGACGAGCCGAGAGGTCTTTGTTGGAAGAAGGGAAGCGCAGAGGAGTTACTAAGAGGGAAGGAGTCCTACCCCCCCCCCC